>JAAEAF010004929.1:88756-193283 GCA_011037195.1 Triatoma infestans
ATATCTTTCGAGCCCTCCCTCGCCATGGCTTCCTCCCTTTTTGTTGCCAAGGAACCCTGCATGTCCCGGCACCCAGGCGACTGTCAGCTTATTTCGAGCTTCCATCTCGGTTAGGGCAGATAGACAGTCCCACACCAGTACTGTTTTTACCTTGTTAATGTAACAAATTTAATGAAATCCGTTGGTGTTTTTTAAAATTGGAAAAAATATGGAAATACCCACTTTCGGTCAACCGATTTTAAATCAAACTCAGCATTTTTGACAAGTTATTTAATTATAATTAATATTTCTTGGATGACAGAATTGTATAATCAACTAAAATGCAACTTTAGAGGAAAGTATAACTCCCACTTTCATCCCCTAATGCTTCCTTAAATGAATTTTTTGCCGGATAAATGTTTCAAACGAAAGTTGTAGCTCTTTATAGGTGTTTGTTATTATAATGAGTTTAAAGAAAATTTGTTGGGACCGTTTTTGAGAAAATAGAAAAAAAAATTGACAGAAATTAACATTCAATAGTGTTGTACTTTCGGTTGATGGATTTTGACCAAAATCTTATTCTCAGCTCCTTTAGTGGGAACATAAACTAAATATCAAGCTTGAATTTTCTGCAACTTTATGCTGGCCCTCCCCTACTCACACACCCACGCAAAGAGGGAGAGAAGTGGTCATACGCTAAAAATATTTTTTTCGCACTCAGAGGACGTCAAAACATGTATTTCCCGTTAAAAATATAGATTTCTAAAATTTGAAACAATCGCAATACTCCTCTTACTAAGAGGAAGTAAAAATAGCACATAGTAGTGGCCATTTTAAAGAAGCAATTGTGATGCCTGTGTTTCGTTCCTATTAGCAAAACAAAAAAAAAAAAAAAACCATATCGGTCATAATTGGGATAAAAATAGTAACACATATTTTTCCATATCCTCCCCCCTAGTTGTCGTAGTGTTTCAGGTAAAGTCAATATCTATATAATTTCAAATATCCGGTGGAATATACATTTGTTAATCAGTGGTCAGATATTAGTAGCAGATATTTATAGTACACAGTCCTAAATAAACAAAATATAAGCAACATATCAATTGTACGTGTACATTTCTATCGAACAATTCACATAAATACATTTATTGTCTTAATAATGAAATTATCGAAATGTTGGCGAAATTTTATACTAATTTTACTTTTGGCTATAATTTCACTTCAGGTACAATGAAAACTTCCTAAATAATAATAACTCATATTGCATACAATATATTTCAGATAATATTAACATAAATTTCAGACAATATTATTTGAGAATAAAAGAGAAAGTGAAAAATTAAATAAACAACATCTGGAATAAAAGATTCACGCGACTTTCTCTCACTGTACGAATTTGCACGAAAACTTTTTCATTGAAACACTATTTTTCCTAAACTTATAATTTTTTTTTCAATATTTTTCGGGGGAGCGTGACCCCTTCCACCAATGCCAGAACTTCATTAAAATTAAATTTTCTCGGAACACAGTTTCAAATAAAAGTGACAGATCTTTGTATGTTTAGTTTATATATATATCTAATGGGTTTGTGAAGAAGAAAAGTTGGCTTAGATGAATACATAAACTAGAAGTAAAGCTGAACACTGTATAATGGAAGAGTAGCACAAACTGCCTGGACTTTACACTAAAATATATAAAATGTTAGAGATGTATAAAATTATAAAAGGGAAAGGTTGATGACGCGTTGTGACTGCTGTATATACTCTGCTGCAAGATTGTCCATAGACAATCCTCCTCTAGCTAACACAGCTAATACCTTTTTTTTAATACAATTAATTCTAATTAATATTATATAAATGATTTAGACCTGTAAAAAACTGAAACAGCACTTTAGAAATACAAAAAAAAATCTGGTGAGAAACACTCACACAACTTTCTCTTACTCCAGTTTTCAAAATTATAATTGACAAATTTTAGAGTTTGTGTACCAAATTTGATAAAATTCGTTGGAGTAGGTCGAAAACTGAAAAAAATGTTATGTAAAACCGCACTTCCGGTTTACTAATTTTCTCGAAACTCGGTATTTTGGGCATCTTATTTTATTCTAATTAATTTAGCTTGGATGGTAGAATTGTATAATCAACTATGATAGCACTTCAGAGAAAAACATAACCCTACTCCTCCCTCAAAATCCTCCTTAAATGACTTCACCAGGAGAAATGTTTCAAATAAAAGTTGTAGCTCTTTATATGTATAGTACACATTCATAGTTTAATGAAATTCGTTGGATCCATTTTCGAGAAAATACTAGAAAACTAAAAAAATATATTTCAGTAAAAACGCACTTCCGGTCATCTGATTTTCTTCAAACTCGGAATTTCAACAACACATTTAATGTAATTTATATTATTTAGATTGTATAATAAATTGAAATAGCACTTTAGAGGAAAACATAACCCCACCTCTCCCCCAAAAGTGCCCTTAAAGGAATTTTACCAGAGAAATGTTTTAAATAAAAGTTGTTGTTCTTTGTATGTGTAGTTGATATATCAAGTTTGAAGAAAATCGTTGACGTCATTTTGAAGGAAATTCCAAAAAGTGAAAAAAAAAACAGTTAGTAAAGTGGTAATTTCGGTTGAGGAATTTTGACAGTTAACGTACTGTCTGATCCCTTGGTGATATCTAAACGGAATATCAAGTTTCAACTTTCTACGGTTTTTCGTTTTTGAGCTATGTTGCTCATATATATATATATATACCACACCAGTTTTTTGGACACAAGGGACCTCAAAACGGTTATTTGCTGTGAAAACTCGATTACAATATTTACTCTTACTAGGAGCAAAAGAACGTAAAAAAACCCGCATAATTTCACCTTTCCCCCGAAATCTCCGTTAAATGAATTTACTCTGAATAACGTTCGTATCAAAAGCTGGTTTTATGGTGAAAGTCGCAAAACACTTAAAAAGAAAACAAACTGAACTGTAAAGTTGCCCTTCGGTCAACCGATTTTCGTCAAACTCAGAATTTTGGCAACATATTTAATTCTAATTAATATTATATAGATGATAAAATCGTATAATAAACTAAACCCCCCCATCCCGCCCCATCCAATTAAAAAAAAAAACTTCTCTTAAATTAATTTTACCGGAAAAAATTACATATAATGTCATAGGCCTATATCTGTGTCGTATTTTAAAGTGTGACGCAAAGCCAGAAATGTTACATAATTTTTAGGAGAAAGATAAATTATGCTAAAATAAGTTAAATAATCTTAAATTAGGTAAATATTTAATTTTATATTGTGTAGAGTGAGTAGATGAGTAGTGGGGAGAGAGATCAGTAGGGGAGAAAGTGCTGTGTAGACTGGAGTGCTGAAGTAGGGCTATTCTGCTTTGGAGGGCGAGAAGTAAAAGATCCCTAAATTGTCCGACCGCAATTGGACGAATTGACCTCGCTAGGAGGACGAATTCAGGAGTGCACTCCACCAAGAGTAGAAAAAAGGAGCGAGTAAGGCCCAAGGTCCGCCATCGTCTATCTGGACGCTGTGTAGTACCACCGCTAAATCAACACGATGCACAAAAGGGTTCTGTGTGGGGTGGAAGTGGGGCACCCTGTTCTCTCCTCTTTCGAAAAAAAAAACAAAATAATAAAGACGCTAGTGTACCCTTATATTAAATTTTGTAAATCACACTAGACGTAAGGTAGATAAAGTTAGATATTAAGTTAGGCTTTACCCGGAAGTGCGTTTACATTACCACTTTACTGAATGATTTTTTTCACATTTTCGCGATTTTCTCAAAAATGTCTCCGACGATTTTCTTGAAACTTCTTATATAAACTAATCATACAAAGATCTACAATTTTTATTTAAAACATTTCTCAGGGAAAATTCATTTAAGGGAACTTTTGGAGGAGGGGTGGGGTTATGTTTTTCTCTCGTCTTATCATAGTTGATTATACAATTCATCCAAACAAAATTAATTAGAAATAAATAGAGGGCCAAAATTCCGAGTTTCAAGAAAATTAGTAAACCGGAAGTGTGCTTTTACTGGACAGTTTTTTTTCAGTTTTCCACGAATTTCATTAGATTTGGTACACAAACTATAAAATTTGTCAACTGTAATTTTAAGAACTGGAGTAAGAGACTGTTGTGTGAGTGTTTCACACCAGATTTTTTTTGTTACGTATTTTATGTTTGAGTAATACGTGTATACATATAGTTAGTACAGGTAGAGTTGTTTATGTTTGGTGCAAAAGCACCCCAGATTTTGTGTTTATTTTTGAGTTATTGTAATAAACGTCGTTCCCAGTCTGGCCGCTCTCTTTTAATATTTCCCAACCTGTTACCCCATAACTCGTGAACTATCCCCAACCACCTAATTGCTATACCTCTCCCCCTCCCAACGTTATTAACGTTACAAAAAAAAGTTTAAAAAAAAAAATAAAAAAAATCGTTGGAGCCTTTGTCGAGATAAATCGCAAAAAACTGGCGTAATTCATTCAGTAAAGTGATACTTCCAGCTGATCGATTTTTTTTTTTTATCTTAATATAATTATCGGAGATCCCTAACAGCACTTAACCTAAATAACAAGTTCGAACTATTTGTGTTTTTTTTTTCCTTTTTGAGTTATACTAACACCTACACATGCACAAAACAAAGACTAATATTTTTAAAAACCAATTTTTCCGTCTCAGTGAACCGGATCTCGAAACATGTATTTCCGGTGCAAACTCGATATCGAAAATTTGTCATGATGCAATATGGGGAAGTAAAAATAAGTAGAGATAAATAATAATAATAATAATAAAATTAAAACACAAAGCATACAAGTGAGAATTATAATTATTTAATAAAATATAACGGCGAAATAAAAAAATTAAATTCTCTTAGTATTGTTATAAAATTCCAATTGTGTTGCAAGATATATTAAAACTATATCTATTTTAAGATTGGGCAGACATACCCCCACCATTCCTCCACAAGTGTATAGGAAATAAAACAAAAAACGAAAAAGTAATTTAATTAAGGTTCCCTGGCTTTGGGTATGTTCTAGTCAATTAGTGATAGCATGTTCCTAGGATCATTGTATGTCGCGATGGTTACATGTTAGCGTTTATTACTTACTATGGGGATTAGTATGGTGCAATAAAACAACATTTTGAAATTACTACATGGGCCGCAAATTTAAAATAGTTTTGTATATAAATATATACTGTGGAAAATGTTTAACACGAAACTGAGGGAACCGAAATATTTTTTCGTGTTAAACGATAAAATAGCGGTTTATTTTCTTCCCGATTTCTCTGCCACTGTACACGTAAAAAAATAGGTTTATGTATTAAAATTACAAAAAAAAAAAAAATTCGCTTATTTTTAACACAAAATTCATCGAATTCGAAAACTAACTAAAATGTTTTGACAATGTCGGTTCCTTTACCTACTCAAAGGCAAGCGGAAACCTAGCAAAATTGGCAGCTATTGTATTTTTTTTTTGTTCTGTCTAACGAAAAAAAAAAATAAACCAAAAAATCTGTGTGACGATATGACTACAGAAAACAGATATATTTTGTTCGTCCAGGAATTGAAATCGTTTCGTGTTAAAAGAAAAAAAACAATGTAAGAAAAACTTACAATGTATTTTGTCGGGACCGCAGTATGATTTCGTGTTAACCGATTGTCCATGTTAAGCGTTTTCGTGTTAAACTGTATATAAATGGAAACTATATGATTTGTAGTTGTGGTGGTTGGTTTCCGTGCTGGAAAGCATCAGAGACATTTTCCGTGGTAGCCTGCTTCATTTTGTGGTCATCGACCGGCGTTCGCCCATCTTCAGGATGCGTTTTTCAGACAGTGTGACAACACAGACCAAATTCAGTTTACACATTCGTGTGTAAACGTAAAAGTGTGTAAACTGAATTTGCTCTGTGCAAGTCTAGGTCACACTGTGTCTGAAAAACGCATCCTGAATATGGGCGAACGCCCGAAACCGGTCGATGACCACAAAATGAAGCAGGCTACCACGGAAAATGTCTCTGACATATGATTTGTATTGAAAATCCAAAACACAGTTTATCCAGTTCTTAGTTTTTTTTATTTTTTTCATTTCTAATAAAAGTTAGATATATTAAACCTCTTAAAATTTAAATGTTCATTACATTTTATATTATTTTATTGCTGATAAGAAAGATTTACTACGATCGTGTCACACATTTTCATTATCGAATTTCAGCCGGAAATACATGTTTTGCGGCCCCATTGTAATGGAATCAGATATTAGATGTAATGGAATCGTTTGATGTGTGATTCCTGGAGTAACAGATGTCTTGAAGAGGGCGGAAGTTAGTTTGAGAGATTTGGAAGTTAGTGCTCGAATTATTAAACGGTTTTTTATATAAAAATAAACTGTATTTTAACAATAATTTAAACGTGATAAATGGTAACTAATAACTATAATAAAATACTTAATAATAAATAGAAGATAAATAACTGATAATTTAGAATGGTTAAAATAACGAACTAAAGTGCACAACTACGAGAATGATAAGTTGAATATAACTGTGAATTGCCGCTCGTGTATAGTTTGGTCGTAGATGATATAATAATCCTCTCGTCGTATATCATAGAGTTTATATATACTGTTGTTCACACTCACACCAAGACATCTGTCTTAGTGTGCGGCCTTGTGCGACCTTCGTAGTTTGCTGACCTTATTTAGTGGCCATACTTATCGCGGTGCCTGCCTTTTGATGTGAGAATTGATGAAAAGGCTTTGTTGTTTGTCTGGTTGACCGCGGCTGTCGGCGGCCAACAGTGTCACTGTTTTCACCCTTTTGTTAAGATAGCAGGTGGCTGGAACCACTAGTTGTAAATTATTTCTTTGGTGTACTTTGCCGATGTCAATGACTTTGCCATGTCATTACACCATGATTCCGAAAAAGTGTAAATTCCCTGATATTTGTTGAGATTTCCTTTATATTCAAAGGAAAATCGGATCCAAACCAGAATTACCACAACCAGTCGGATTCCAAAATCGGATCAACCAGAATTACTACTTTACTGAGTGGATCTTTTCTTTCTTGTGTTTCTCACGATTTTCTTGAAAATGGCTCCAATAAACTTCGTACATCAACTGTTTATATAAAGAGCTACATCTTTTTTTTTGGGGGAGGAGATGATTTTTTTTTAGAAAAAATTATTTTCGGAGATACTAACAAGGGTAGGGGTAACTTTAGGTTGATCCTTATATAATACTAAGAAAAGCGGTTAATTGGAAATGCAAGTTATCTGAACGTTTTTTTTGTTCAGTTTTCAGTGATTTTCTCGATAGATACTGCGAGTTTACTTGCATATATACGAGAGAGATCTATCAGTTATTGTTTGAAACATTTTGTTAATAGGACTATAGAGTTTAGAGAGGAGGGTTAGCTGGCTGGAGGTGGAAAGTCAATGCTTTTCCCTCAAGCGTCTTTTGATTTAAGTTGCGTGATTGATTTCAGCTTTAACATGTTATGAGATGATTGAAGCCACGTAAATTTTATAGTAAAAATTCCATATATCAAAGGAAATTTGTCAATAATAATTGTGTAAATTGCAAGAAGAGAAAATTATCGTGTGATAGTTTCACATTACTTTACATTAAAATTTGTTGTAAATATAAGATAATATTTCTAACAAAAGTAGCCACTCTGAATTTCAGTCATGGACGACCCGTATAGATAAATCTATATACAATACAAATTACAAATAAAACAAGAAACAACTACGTGATTGATTTACAGTTAATATTCTTAAATTTTCTCATTTCCTTTTATTTTTTTATATTTATTTTCCATAATTCCCTTTTTATATAAACAATTTACAAACCAAAACAAAAAACAAAAATGAAGAATATTTGTCCAAAAAAGTATTTTTATTCTCGACAAAACGATTTAATTTTCAAGCCAAACACAAACCAAAAAAATTTATGATAAAAATATTATAAACAATTTATTAAATTGCAATTTTTTCTTTTCTTTTTTTTAATAAAACAATTTTAACGAATAAAAGTGATAGGTTTGTACCTAGGCCATTAGTGTACCAAGTTTATAAAGGAAATCATTATAGTCGTTTTTGAGAAAATTCCAAATAAACTCAAGAAAAAACTTATTTCGTAAAATTTCCACTTTCGGTTAACCGATTTTCTTTAAATTTAGAATTGTAGCCATGTTTCTAATGTATATTAATATTATATTGATGGCAGAAATATACATTGTACTTGATGTAGTATTAGGGGAAAGCTTAACGTTATTTTTTCCCAGGGTGTTGGTGTAGTGGTTATGAGTATGGACTTGTAACTGGGAGGTCCTCAGTTCGAGTACCGCGTATAAACTGTTACATTTTATATTTATTTAAAAAATGTTAATGGTAAAGAAGGTGCCACGGACACCTAATTGGTAGTTGGACGTTAAGTGCTCGCCTGAAAAAAATTAGGCATTACTTTTTTCTTTTTACTTTCTCTTACTCCTAGTAAGAGGAAGTATTGTAATCGTGTCAAATTTTCGATATCGAGTTTTCACTGGAAATATCCGTTTTGAGGTCCCCTGAGTCCAAAAAAGTGGTTTTTAGCAATGGGGTCTGTGTGTGTGTGTGTGTGCTGTGTGTGTGTGTGTGTATGTATGTGTAACAGCATAGCTCAAAAACGAAAAATCGTAGAAAGTTCAAACTTGATATTACGTTTAGGTATCACCATGGGATCTGACGGTGCGTTATGTGTCAATATTCCTCAACCGGAAGTACCACTTTACTAGTTGTTTTTTTTACGTTTTTGCAATTTCTCAAAAATGGCTCCGAAGATTTTCTTTAAACTTTATATCAACTACACATACAAAGAGCTACAACTTTTATTTGAAACATTTCTCCAGGAAAATTCATTTAAGGGCACTTCTGGGGGAGGGGTGGGGTTATTTTTCTCTAAAGTGCTATCACAGTTGATTATACAATTGTATCATCCAAACAAAATTAATTAGAAATAAATACATGGCCAAAATTCCGAGTTTCAAGAAAATTAGTAAACCGGAAGTGCGCTTTTACTGAACAATTTTTTCAGTTTTCGACGAATCTTATTAAATTTGGTACACAAACTATAAAAGCTGTCAATTATAATTTGGAGAACTGGAGTAAGAGAAAGTTGTGTGAGTGTTTCACACCAGATTTTTTTACTATAAAACATAAGTCTCACAATTTTCTCTAATATGACTTTCGGCTACTTAGATAGTCGTCTGGTTATTGCTGATGGTATTGTAGGAATCTATGGTCTGACAAAACAGCAAAATGGATTTAAAAGTGAATGCATTTTTTTCTTTGGTAATAGTGAACCAGTATCTTCCTCCAAAGGATACACTAAACTTCTACCACTTTTTTTTCGCTGCTATGCCAGGATTCTCACTTGGGAATCCTTTTTAATATTTTCATGAGACGTTTAAAAATATTTCATATTAAAATAAATTAATCCACATTATATAGATAAATAATAGTATGATGGCGTACAAAAAAAAAAAAAACTTTGTTTTCTACTTTTAATGGAATGTATAACATAAGATTGTGATATTTATATAAGTGGTGAAATAACTTTTTACTAGAGCATACAACAACAATAACAGCCAAGAAGTTAAATACACACACACATATACACACACACAACACACATACACGTATATATATACAAACACACTTAAAGATCTCATGGAACGAATCTAACAAGTGTCACAAAGTTCTCTTGCCCGACATCGCCACCACCACTTCTATCCTTCCTCCTCCCCCCCCCCTAGAGTTCCTAGACAACATATATGTTACCATAACATTTATATTGGGTCCTTCCTTCACATATAAACACATAAAAACACACACACACATAAAACAAAAATCACTTACAAAATAAAATTGACAAATTATCACCCTCCCCTCGTACCAAATTTATTACTATTGCTGTTGATGATTATTGTTACAAAACTAATCTAACAACTTCCTGTTAATATTATTAGTTTTCTGTAACAACTTTTTTTTTTTTTTGACCCAGTTAGTTTGGACACAGTTGTCCTACTTTAATTAGTATTATTATTTTTAAAGATTAATTATCTTTGGCTGTTATTAACCAAATACCATATTGAAATATACCATATTTCAAAAACAATTTTCTTTGATTTTTTCCCCAACATAATATTCATCATCTATCAAGGATTCATTATAATTTTAGAATTATTACGTAGATAATGTAATGAAAGATATGGCATATCAAATCTGAAATATTTCCAATTTCCATATTCTTTATCGTCATTATCAATATAGCATTTCTGCGGAGGCATTTGGTAACAGTTTTTCCTGCTGATTTAGAGTATTTTCCGAAACCACAATGATACTGATCAGCTGGAAGATGAACATTTAACCGAAGAAATAATAAGACCGATATTAGACCATCAAGAAAGCATAGGTTCCATCAAAGAAGAAACAAACGTGACAGTGCCTCACAGAAACACCCTTTTACGATTATTATGTTTAATTCGAGATAGACCAATTAAACTGCCCCCACCGTTGTTGGAATCCTGACTCACACATCTCTTCCTTACATTCATCTAACCATACCAATATCCTATCATACATATTGATAAGATAAAGGGACTCAGCCTATCAAGGCCAAAGTGTATTACGACCGTTTCTTCCAGGCATCTCACTGTTCCTTTTGAAGCCTCTATCCTTGAAATACAGGTACTCTAAGTTGTGAATTGAATTCATTCATCACACCCAGCAAATTTAAAGTATTAAAAAATATGATATATTCAATTGCGGAAATATTGTCGACCCCATGGTACAATTTTGCTTCAAACAACCGGAAATTGTTAAAATGTGAAATTAATAGTAATTTGCTATCCGCCTTCGTCCGCGATATCTGATCGGTAGTTGGAGATAAATACTGCCGAGAAAATAGGCATTAAAAGACCATATTTGGAACTTTTCAACTGTAGATAAACTACTAAAGAAGAAACGGATATTTGTGTAAAATCGGATTTCCTTATTGTAAAATACATCCTGATGAATCTCGAGTCTACTTTGAAACTCGTTTGAATATCTTTAACCATAAAAAAAATGGTTCTTCTATCATAATACCATACTTAATCTCGACAAAAACGTTTAAATTTTGATTTGTCTGAATTGAATTCCCTTGACATTCGGCATAAATGAACAGTAATGGATTTCTATTGTCCGGAAGTTGAGACCATAGACAAAATACGTTGTGTTATCATCTGCTTAGGCCTCCATGCCAAGCGTTGAATTTGCTTTTCTGCTTTAAATCAAAACGAATAAACATTTCTCCTATTTTTGATTTCAGATTTCCAACCACAGTTCTGGAATTTGATCCATCAAGTCCTAGAGTAAATTTTAGTCGTAGCAAAAATACTCGATTAAGACTGATGATGAACCCCATTAGGTTGCTTCAGGCACCAATCTGCCGCTTTATGACCTGAATTCCACTGCCCCAAACGAGAGAGATCTGACTGATTAGGGCTTTTCACGCTCAGTAATGTTGTAGGCGGTCCTATTTACAGGATTGAATTGATTCATAACTGGCAAGTTTACGATGCCATCCTTACCATTTACAATAAATTCCTCGACAAGATAATCTGGAGCTTCTTTAAAGATATGTTCTAGAGATAAGTTTAGAAACGGAGTCAGCATTCCTGCCTCATATCTTTGTTATAATTAATATTACTTCCGTATAACAAAGCAAAATGTGCCATCATTGCATCTGTACTCCTAGTCATGGAAGGTTCATGATAACTGTGTAATGTTTTGCATATCAAAGAGTAAATTCTGTATCAATCTAATTAATTCTTGAAATATTTATATCACATAAGGGTCTAGGCTGTTAGTTATTGGTTTCATTTACAGAAGGAGCTTTCCCTAGAGTTTGTGATCGGAATGGCTAATTGGTATTTCAACTGATTTAGGGTGGTGCTGTTGTAGGGAACTATTGATGATATCTATCATATGAAATGTAGCCCCTAAGTAAGGAAACTCCCCCAATGTTTGACATTTGTTTTATGAATTGCATTCAATATCGAATAGTAAAGGAAATTATATGAAAGAAGGCGAATCAGCAGGAAGAAGGAGTATATCTGGCGGGAAATACTCACAACTGCAGTTAATATAATAAACTGTAACTGATAAATTTTCTTCATGCTTGGGACAGAAATATTTTCTGGGGTTTCTAAATATAGCAGTAGTAGGGGTAATTGCTAGTTTTTAGTATGGTGTGCGATTAAGGGACGGGATTAGCTCGTGGTAGTGCGCTGGACTATAAGCGGAGCCTCCGGCGTTACTGGTAAACCGATTTTCTTCAAATTTCAAATTTTATGAATGATTCTAATGTTTATTAATATTAAATAGGTGTTAGAACCATAAATTACACAGAAGTGGTACTTTAGAGGAAAGCTAAACGCTACTGTTCCCCCAGAACCAGCAAAAACTCAATGTTCTGGGGACATGTTTCAAATAAAAGTTGATAGATTATTTATGTAGATATTTTACGAAATTAAAAAAAAAAAAAAAGCTTCGGTGCCATTATTGAGAAAATCACGAAAAACTGAAGAAAATAAAAATTCAGTAAAGTCGTATTTCCGGTTGATGGAGTTTGCCTGAAATCTTCGCATCTGGTGCGATAGTAGTGCCACAAAATGGAATGTCAAGTTTGAGTTGTCTAGGCCTTTTCGTTTTTAAGATATTCTGTTGGCCAAACATTTAGACCATTCACTAAAAACAATTTTTTTTCGTATTCAGGGGACCATAAAACATGGTAATTCCGTAATTCCGCTGAAAACTCAATTTCTAAAAATCTGTCACGAACGCAATATCTACTTCCTCTTACTAGGTGTAAGAGACAGTAAAAATTATGGTGTAAAATTTTTACACGTCTTTTTCTTTGTTTTGAATCAGTTCTGGCAGTTCGGATTGAATTTTTTCCGGAGAAAAGCCTCTACGTCCCTGCTCCACCAGAATTTCCCTCAAACAAATTTGTTCCGGAAAAATTATTTCCAATAAAAATATAGACTAGATAAAAAAAAAAAAATATAGACGTACATAAAAAATATTTATAGGAGTTTTCGTAAAAAATATCGTAAAAAAATCTCGTGTGAAACACTCCCACAACTTTCGCTTACTCCCAATTCTCAAAATTTAATTAACAAATTTTATAGTTAGTGTAACAAATTTAATACGTCGAAAACTGAAAAAACTGTTCAATAAAAGCGCACTTCCGGTTCACTAATTTTCTTGAAACTCAGAATTTTGGTCATCTATTTATTTCTAATTAATTGTGTTTGGATGATAGAATTGTATAACCAACTATAATAGAACTTTAGAGAAAAACATAACCCTACCCCTCGCCGAAACTTTCACTTAAATGAATTTTCCCAGAGAAATGTTTTAAATAAAAGTTGTACATATTGTATAGGTAGTTTATATAGGAATTTTCAAGAAAATCGTCGGAGCCATTTTTGAGAAAATTGTGAAAAAGTGAAAAAATCATTTAGGAAAGTAGTAAAGTAAACGCACTTCCGGTTATCCGATTTTTCCAAACTTGGAATATCATCAATAAATTAAATTCTAATTAACGTTATTTAAATGACAGAATTGTCTAATAAACTGAAATAGCACTTTAGAGGTAGCCCTAATCCCACCGCTTCCCCAAAAGTACCTTTATATGAATTTTGAATTTTTTTGGAGAAATAACAAATAAAAGTTGTAGCTCTTTTATGTATAGTTGATGTACTCAGTTTCAAGAAAATCATTGGACACATTTTTGGGAAAATTGCAAAAAAGTAAAAAAAAAACACTAGTAAAGTGGTACTTCCGGTTGAGGAATTTGACAGATAACGTACTGTCAGATCCCATGGTGATATCTAAACAGAATATAAAGTTTCAACTTTTTACGGTTTTTCGTTTTTGAGCTATGCTGTTCACATACACACACACGCACACACTCACACACACACACACACACACACACACTCAGGCCTACCAAATTTTCTAAAAACCAGTTTTTTGGACTCAGGGGACCTCAGAACGAATATTTCCGTTGAAAAGTCGATATCGAAAATTTGATACGATTACAATACTTCCTCTTACTAGGAGTAAGAGAAAGTAAAAAAGGGGAACAACTTGTTCCCAGAAAAGAAAATCTCAGAAGCAAATAACAAATTTTCTTCTGAGAACTCCATTTTTAATATATTTTGTGATTGTAATATTTCCCGTACAACATACATAGTCAATAAAAATAGAGAGGAAACCCATTTAGTCGAAACCAGCTATTGACTAAAATGAAGGGGAGGGGGAGATCCAACTTTGTTAATTTGTTGTACAGTTTGTGTTGTTCATTACTGGATATATATCCAGTAAATTATACGTTAGCAAGAAACATACCAATAGCTAGCTGGCCGTCTAGAGTGGGAGGAGATAAGGGGGAGAAAAGCTAGTGCAATATAACATTGTTTATGGGGATACAAATTACAATCATTTGTCAAAGATAAATACCTTTCATACTTCAATATCATATTTGAAATATTAGTGGCATGAATAACAAATGTTATTTTACAAACATGTAGAACTAAATAAATTTCCCCCTATATTTTATTTTAAATAAATTATATCCATTTTTTATTTCTTTATATTGAAAACATAAATTATATTTTCTCACCCTGTTTGGTTTAATTGGATTTTTTTTGTTTTGTTTTTTAAAATATATCATTTATTTCACTTTTTACTTTCTCTTACTCCTAGTCAGAGGAAGTAGTGTGATTGTGACAAATTTTCGAATTTGAGAATGATATAAATATCTGAAATAATAATAATAATAATAATAATAATGTTTTATTATAGAATTGATACAATATCCATAATTAAGTTTAGACAAACATTACAAGACATTGGACCATTATCCGTCTCCCAAGTTTCATGATCAATATGTATCATTAAAAAAAATGATAATAACAATATATTTCAATCTGGTAGATATCTGGTAGGTGAAAGGCGACCTAGATGCCCTCTTTGTAGCGGAAGACTAACAGTGGCAAGTGTACTGGAAGGGTGTCAGGCTGTGCGGATACATAGGCAACGAGCAGACCTGCTACATGATTTGCGCGCGATCTTGAAAGAGGGTTCTTCACACACTAAAGCGTTATTTCCCTTTTTAAAGAATATAAATTTATTCAATAAGAGTTAGGTAAGGTTAGGTTAGGTTTTATTTATTTGGGGAGTGGAATATAGAGTACCTCCCCATAGAATGAATGGATGCAAGGTGAATGTATTTATTAGCGTAAGTGTATTTATTAGCATGAAAGTATTTATTGGCTTGGGTGTTGGTATGAATGTTTTAAAGTTAGAATTTCATCTGGGTGTTGCAAGGAATTTTTTTTATAGAAGTACTTCACCCTCAATTCTAGTCTATTTAGTTTTATTTTACCAGTTTATTTAGTACATTTTAGGGGGTGGTAGAACCTTTAAAAGAGTACTCCACTCACAACAGAAGGAAATAACCCTTTTAATAGAACTTTTAGTAGTGATGGTGTGGAAAATATCGTTTGCAGGTCATGCAAACACTTATTAGTAAATGGATTTCATATCATGTTAATACGCGATAGTTGAACTAGGCAAAATTGAGGCAGGCGGTGGCTATAATCCTAACATTCTGGTATCCCCCCTTAGGTGAGAAAGGAAGAGGATGGCGTCATGCGTCATTGCCAGCTCTCCTCCTTCCCCCCTGTCGACTGGCTTCGATGGCTAAAGTGAGGAAGAGATGGCAGTCATGCTACAGTATCCCCAGTTTCCATACTACTTCTAATGGAAACTGCGTTGGATATCGTGGGGAGAATGAAAGGCCATCCCAGGTCGAGTGGTCTTAAATAACTACTTCGGTGCTAATGACCTAAGTTGTCGAAGCGCAAAAGAAAAAAACCATTATATTTTATTATAATAAAAACTAGCGAAATAGTACATAAAAATAAAATCACTTTAAATTCACATAAATAATCTTTAATAAAAAAAATAGATAAACAGATATAAAGGTAAGAGCCAAAAAATGAGAAAAATATTAACCACATAAAAATTCATTCAATTTTAATTAAAATTAAATTCACTGATTAGAAATTTCCTATAAGATAGAGCAGAAGCAGCGAATAGATATAAAAAATTCCAGTTTTCTCCATTAAGAATAGTTATAACATCTAGGCATAGACAAATGCCTAAAAACCAAAGAATCGTAAGCGGTAAGGGGATAAAATAGGAAATTCACATAGAGAATGAATACTCCTTCATATTAAGTTAAACTGATTGATGTTACATACATTGTGGTCGAGTTACTTGTAAATGACAGGATATCGAGCGGCTCATACTTCAGTTAAATGTGTTGTTCTTTGACCTGATTTAATACCATCCCTAATTGATTTTGCTACAGTTTTGACTGACTCAGAATCCAAGTTAGAAGGATCAAATTGGATCGAATATTCCTGTGCTCTAGTTGTCCATGCCTGAACCCAACCTATATTAAACTGAACCAGTTCTTTAGGTATTAAGAATTAGGACAGTTTATTGAAATTTCTAAAAAAGTTTAGTCACAAAAATCGAGTACAATTTAAAAGTAAAAAGAAACAGAGTATCAATTTGAGATTCCAAATAAATAGCGTAATTAGGAGTATTCATCGGAAGAGAATGAATTCTTTTTAATGCAAAATGCAGAAATTGTTTTATATATATATATATGTATGTTATGAACAAAATATCTCAAAACCATGAAAATTCGCAGGAAATTCAATCTTATTCCGTCTACCACCGCATCGCATCTAACGCGAGAATGTTTCCGGGCAAAATCCATCAGCCAGGAAATACGACTTTACCGGATTTTTTTTTTTTGTCTTTTTCGACAATTTACGATTTACTACAAAAAAGACTCTGAAATATTTTCACCAAATATCGTATACTACGATGTTTGAAAAAATTCATATCAAAAAAATTGTGGAAAACTAAAAAAAAAAATAAAACATCTCCGTGTGTGAAAAAATATCTCCGAAACAAAAATTGAAAGCTTAAACTTTACATATACGAGTATATATTTACCTTTTCTTACTCCGAGTAAGAGGAAGTATTGTAATCGTGTCAAATTTTCGATACCGAGTTTTTACCGGAAATATCCGTTTTGAGGTCCCCTGAGCCCAAAAAAGTGGTTTTTAGAAAATGGTCTGTGTGGTGTTTGTGTATGTGAACAACGTAGCTCAGAAACGAAAAATCGTAGAAAGTTGAAACTTGATATTTCGTTTAGATATCGCCATGGGATCCGACAATGGGTCATCTGTCAAAATTCCTCAACCGGAAGTACCATTTTACTTTACTGTTTTTTTTTTTTTTCACTTTTTTGCAATTTTCTCAAAAATGGCTCCGACAATTTTCTTTAAACTTGTTATATAAGTACACATACTCTAGAGCTACAACTTTTAATTGTGAATGTTTCTCCGGAAAAATTCATTTAAGGGCAGTTTCGGGGGAAGGGTGTGTTTAGGTTTTCCTCTAAAGTGCTACTTCAATTTACTATACAATTCTGTCATCTAAATAATATTAATTAGAAATTAAATTTGTTGTTGAAATTCAGAGTTTGAAAAAATCCGATGACTGGAAGTGCGTTTTTACTGTAAAGCATTTTTCAGTTTTCTGGTATTTTATCGAAAACGGCTGCAACGATTTTCTTTAAACTAGTAATGTGAACTACCCATGTAAAGAGCTATAACTTTTATTTCAAACATTTCTGCTGGTGAAGTCATTTAAGGGGGCTTTTCGAGGAGGGGTGGAGTGCTATCATAGTTAACTGAAAAGTTCTACCATCTAAACAAAATTAATTAGAAATAAATTGATGAGCACAATTCCGAGTTTCAAGAAAATTAGTAAACCGAAAGTGCGCTTTTACTGAACATTTTTTTCAGTTTTCGACGAACCCCAACGAATTTCATTAGATTTGGTATACTAACTATAAAATTTGTCAATTACGATTGTGTAAACTTCAGTAAGAGAACGTTGTGTGAGTGTTTCACACCAGATTTTTGTAATTCAAGGCGCTTCAATATCTGGCACTGGAGGCTTCTGCAGTGGAGTGTCGGCCGCCGGCCAGTGTTTGCTTTTTACAGACAATACTGCCCATCACTGGGCAGTGAGATGTAGAGGCGCGTAGAAAGAGAAAATCTAAGGGCAGACTTGAACCGGAACCTCCGTGTGGGAGTCTTGCGCGCTACCCTTGAACCAGTGATCTAATCCCTTCTTTCAAATTTGACATTACATCAATTTCGAAAATCTGACCCTACTGCCGTACCACCCCTAACTGTCAGAGAAATTAAAAAAAAAAAAAAAAAGAGAGTAATTTAAATGAATTTTGATTCTTTTATTTAGTTAATTACCGCTAAACAATCTGTATTTGTTTATATAACAAAAATTAGTTATAATGATCAAAATAAAAATAAATGAATGCCAATTATAATATAAAATTACATTATTTAATAGGTTGTTATGTAATTAACAATTTAAATGGTAAAAAATGAAACAAAATTAGTTTAACAACCAATAAATTTGGTTGAAATACTGCAAATTAGTCAAACTGGAGAGTATCACTCTCTCTTTCTCTCTCTCTCTGTACCAGATCACCCCTAACTATTTTACTTCTCTCACATTCACTGCAGTGAATGATGCATCCTATTGCAGTGAATTTGTCAAGCATGCGCCATTTTTTCATTATATATGCAGTTTTTTTTACTCACTATTCATTAGCATGATAAAAACTTAATTATCTCTCTTCTTTTTTTTTATTCCCCTTTCATTAAATGTGAATGCGAATTAATAAATAAAGTACCAGTTTTAGAGTTAATTTTTTATTTTATTTTATTAAAAAAAAAACTTATGAAGGTTGAATTTTATTTAAAATAATTCAAGCTATCAAGCAAATCAAGCTATCAATATAAGGTGACAAATTGAAATTGATAACCATTTATGGTAGCAGTCAATTTATGTAGGTTCAGCAGTTTTTCTTGAAAAAAAAAAATCTCTTTTGAAATACTCGCATCACTTTCTCTTACTGCAGTTTCATTGAAATTGCTTTCTCAGGGAATTATAATTATTATTTTCATAAGAGAAATTTTCCGTGATATCTCATCTTTTGATAGCCAACTTCATTTTTGTGGTCATCCCGGCCATTACGGAAAATATCTTTGATTAAAATCATAATTATAGTTCCCTGAGAAAGCACACTGCGGGTCCAGTCGCAACAACTATAAGTTTATTGTCTATGATAGTTAAAAATATTATTACTTTCTCTTACTCTTTAGTAAGAGGAAGTATTGTAATTGTAGTGGAAGAAGAAATGCAAAAATAAATAGTTTTGAAAAATATTTTAAGTGAAATAATTTTGGCAAAAATAATGTATTTTAGAGTCAGGTACTATAATATAAGGTCATTGTTGCTAAAGAGACAAAAGCACAGGAATCTTTTAGGATAATAACAATGCCACTCGGCCAACTGTTTTGTAAGAGAAAATCCCCCATTCTTTCAAGACAGTCTGCATTCTGCTTTCAAAGCCAGAACACTTGCTTCAGGAATCGCTTTCTACAAATCAGTACCACTTAAAGTTAAAAAATAAGAGCTTTGCATTTAATCTAGATAAGTACTTCATAAATATTTCATAAAAATATACAGTTTTGTTGTAGACACCGAAGCAGAACATATCAGGACTGTTGCCAGTTATATGTTAAAACATAAGAGTTTATTCTAACTAAATTTCTAACTAAGAGTTTATTCTATCTTTAAAGAATATATTTAACTTAATCTACCAGTTTTTTCTTAATTATTCTTATTATTTCTCTCTTAAACATATATACTACAAGCCCCTTTTACAAAACCGCTCATCCTACACGGCCTACCAGCACACAAACAGACATCACCAATTACACTTTATAATCGTGTCAAATTTTCAATATCAAGTTTTCACCGCAAAATATCCGTTTTAAGGTCCACTGAGTCCAAAAAAAAAAAAATGGTTTTTACCAAGTGTTGTGTGTGTGTGTATTTGAACAGCGAAGCTTAAAAACGAAAAATCGCAAAAAATTCAAACTTGATATTCCGTTTAGATATCAACATGGGATCCGACACGTTAACTATCAAAATTCTTCAACCGGAAGTACCACTTTACTAAATGGTTTCTTTAACTTTTTTGCAATTTTCTCCTAAATGGCTTCAATGATTTTCTTTAAACTTTTTATATCAACAATTTTTATTTGTAACATTTCTCCGGGAAAATACGTTTAAGGGCGCTTTTGGGCGACGGGGTGGGGTTAGCTTGTCCTGTAAAGTGCTATTTCAATTTATTGCACTATTCTATTACCTAAATAATATTAATTAGAACTAAATATGTTGTTGAAATTCCGAGTTTGAAGAAAATCAGGTGACTGGAAGTGCGTTTTTACTGAAAAGTACTTTTCAATGTTCCGTTATTTTTCTAAAACGTCTCCAACAAATTTTTTAAAACTAAGTATGTGAACCACTCATATAAAGAGCAACACTTTTATTTGATACAACAACTTTTATTTGAAACATTTCTCTGAGTAAACTCATTTTAAGCTTTTTGGGGGAAGAGTAGGGTTATGTTTGCCTATAAAGCGCTATCTTAGTTGATTATACAATTCTACCATCTTGGCAAAATTAATTAGAAATTAATAGATTGCCATAAAATTCCGAGTTCCAAGAAAATCAGTAAACCGGAAGTATATTTTTTCTGAACAGTTTTTTTTTCTTCAGTTTTTGTGATTTTCTCCATAGAAACACCGATGAATTTCATCAAAATTTGGTATACTAACCATAAAGTTAAGACAATTTTGTAAACTGGATTAAGAGAGAGTTGTGTGAGTAATACCAGATTTTTATTTTATATTGTGGATGGAAATGAAAATATAGATCGACTGCATTAATTAACTTTTGTTCAAGGAGTTTTACTTTTATTTTTATTTTCTGTTATGGGATCATTTTTTATTTTATTTTATTTTATTCTTTAATGAACTTTCTGTGTTTTCTTTCATTTTCTCATTTATCAAAATATATCTGGACCATTTGAATTATAACTTCAAGTTTGGGTAGTCTTTTTTTAAAAAAAAAACGAGGACTAGAAGGTTCCTTTATTGTATTTGAATATAAGGAGGGGGAGTTATCCATTGGCGGTTCTTTTATATATAAAGCGACCAGTTTCTATTGAAAAGAGCTCTTCTAATTTTCTATTGGCCACATTGAAAATGAGTTTTTTTTCCTCAGAACTTTATTAACTTTTCTTGTGCAATGTCGACCTCAAGTACGTAAATTGCTCTACTGGTCGATATATTCATGTTCAGTGTAAGGGTGTTCTGAGGAGATGTTGGTTGTTGATGATGATAGATAATCACCTTAAAATTGGTTTAAGATATATAATTGATATGTGTATATATATATAACGACTGCCAGGGACTTTACACTTTAGAGTTTAGAACTAAACTGAACTGACAGACTGAGGTGGCTAAAGTGATATGTACGGAGTGTGAATCAACAGAATGATGTCTGTATGTGTAAGACAGAATTGAACAGAATCATCCTTGACTGTCTCTCTCTCATATATATATCCACTGGCCAAGCCTCTCCTCTGTGTGAGAGGGGCTTTTTCTCTCCGCTAGAGTGGATGAGTGGTGGGGGTTCACTGGTTCACTAAAACCCCTACATTCAGTTCCCCAATTTCTGTATTCCAAATTCTCTTTCTGCTGGGCGATCCGCACTAGTCCAAATATAACCAATCGGCATACCCGTAGCTTTACTTTCCTATCCCAATTTTATCTTCGCTCATTCCAAAAAAAGTTAATTTCCAATGGGTTAATAAAGCATAATGCCGTTAGTAGAGTTAAAATATTCTTCAGATCTTCAAATCTTACATTAAAATATTTTGATTTTACGTCAACTTTGTTATCTTTGATCTCTTGTGATTTGATATCAGCCGCAGAAAATGATTAATTTTTTTTTATTTACAGAAATTTTCATAAGCGGTAAAATTTGTGCCTTAGAATAGTCCCAAGTGGACTTTCCTAAAAAGAAAGTATTTACATGAATAATTATTCTAGACGAAGACTTGAAAGTGTTCAGACACAGAGATTACCTAAAACTCGCTATCTTTCTTTAACGGCCAAAATAATGACACATCGTATGGGCAACGATTTATTCTTAAGTGATCGAGAAGGGCGGGAAAATCGTGTAAATATGTCCGGGAATTGGAACATATTGTCAGAATAAGTTAATAGTATTTATTATTGAATCACTATTTCAAACTAACTTTGGCTGCTGATGATGACGATTAGGTATCATGTTAAAGATATCAAGAGCCTCATGAGGCTCTGAAGCCATAATTTGACCATGCCTATATATTATTATTATTATTTATTTATTTGTTTTCGGGGAATTCCCCATACAAATAGAGTCAGGCTACATTTTATCAATCATTACTACTTACATATTTTTTACATACATTAAAGCAAAAGCAAAGTAAAAGAAAATAAAAAATAAATAAAAGAGTACAATAACATAGAATAAGTAAGTAAAATAGAAAGCAGCATAAAGTGAAAATAAACTTCCTTAGCTAAATTAGATTAGACTGCAGAAATTAAAATGAAGTAAATAGCATGTAAAGTAAGAACAATTATAAAAGCAAAATGAAAGAAACTAAAACATAACATGACATAAAAATTATGATTATGATTCATGAAAAAATTATAATTTTGAAATGAAAAATATTATAAAGATCATTAAGATGAATTAATATAGTTTTATTAGCAACTATTTTAATCACTAAAATTCTATAATTAACAAATCACTAAAATTCTATAATTAACAAATCACTAAAATTCTATAATTAACAAATCACTATAATTCTATAATAAAAAATTATAATTATGATTATAATTTGGGTTCTGCTTGCAGCAATCATTTGATCCTTTCTACTAGTGGTGCAATATCTGTATATAAATTATTTATGTATGTTACTCACTTTTAAGGTAGTAATTGGCTCGGGTAGTGACACTCTAACAAGAACAAATTATCATTGAAATTACTCAAAAAATTTTTTTAATCATTTATGCAGAACGATCTTATTTTAAGGCAATTTATGATATAATAAAATAGGTTTCTGATATGGGATTCATTGTTTGTGGAGAGAATGTTGGGAAGGTGGTTTATTGTAGTGGAGTTGACAAACGGGATGTAGTGATTACGTATGGGAGAATAGATAGGGCAGATAACTATTAAGTGGTGGAGATCTTCTAAAGCGTTAAAATTACAAACAGAGCAAATTTCGTGAGGGTTAATTAAGTAAACAGAATTCTTATAAGTTATTTTGATTTGATGTTTACCAGACAGTTTTAATTGGGTGAATATTTTGATTATATTGAAGGGAATCCATGCCTATATAAGGTCAAACCAATTATAACCAATATATTATGAGAAAAGTGAATGAGAGTTCAGTAGCCACTGGCTCGGGAGACAGGGACCGGTAAGGTAAGCTGGCCTCCCAGATCGCCAGATTTAATCCCTCTTGAATTTTTTCTTTGGGGATTTCTCAAAGAAAACATTTATGCAGGGAATCAACAACTCCAGAAGTACTTAGAGAAGACTTAATCCAAACCTGCTTATCAATTCCTGCAGATATGATACGATTAGCAACTTCACCTGTTGGGCATCGACTACGCTTGTGCCGGTTAAGCCGAAGAGGTCATATTGAATAAATAGGAAATATTTTTTGTAAAGATTTTTGTAAATAACATGGAATATTGTTTTGTTTTAATGATGTTTTACCTGATTTTTAAGTCTTTCATGATTCTACAATAGGTTTTAAGTGTTGTTAGCATTTGAACTCTCTTATTTATTAGAAATTAATAAGAAAAATCCACTTTTAATTTTAGTTTATGAAACAATGAAATAGGAAGAAAAAGACGAAAATTTAATCTTCATTATTGAATATCTCGGCAACGGTTTGAAATATTGAAGTAAATTAACGGCATTATTCTTCATTTTTTTAATAGTTTTCAATACAGTAGTAAAAAGTGGGAGTGAAAAGAAAATTGCAACTTTCAATCACCGATTTCAGGTGTAATGCCGCATTAAAATCAAATAACATTAACACCATCATAAACTAGAGCGCAAAACTTCAACAAACGTTATGTTCACTTTTTTGATATCTTTCTTTGTTTAAGAGTTATTTCAAAAGTGGCCCGTTTAAATGGGATACCCTATTTATATAATACATTTCAACTATATATAAAAGTAATTAAAATCGCTTAATTCAAATATATAGACATATTTAGTAGGGCACGGTGTATTTCATACATACGCGCGCATAAACAAGCACATCTATGCATGTGTTGTTGAAGGTTAGAAAGTTATAAACATAACCTAAACTTATAGTTTCAAGTTTGATTAACAAAGTTACCACCAAACATACGCTTAAGTTAAGTTATATGAAACGGTGTGTCCTCATTTCTCTATGTGTACACGTCATAAGTCTGTGTATGTGTGTATGTATGGTGCGGTTGGGAAACTTTAGAAAATAAACTTTGCTTCATTGATTCCATTTGATTATTAATTTATTGTTTATTTTATATTTATTGAATTTATAGTATTTTTTTTAAATAAAAAATGTTTACTTCCTTCAATTGCTAAAAGCAGTGAAAATTCATAAGGAAAATCTTTAGGATAAGTTGGAAAATAAGATATGAGGAAAAACTTGAAAGAATTGAAATGGATTTTTTAAAAATAAAAAATCAATTATATTAGATAATCTCAATCTATATCAGAGATATTTTCAGTAAAAGCCTACTTGACTTTTTATTGTGTCGATTGGTTTCAAAAGTATATAAAGATGTCTTGATAATTTGTACCCGTCCCCACATCCGGTCGATGCTTTTTATAATTAAAACTGGTTATCATATAGAAAATCTATAATGGTTTTCCATCACAGCTTATCTGGTTTCCGATCATCTATCTCATTCTTCATCTTTAATTCCATTAAATTTACATAGAATGAATCGTAACATGTGAAATACATATCTGAACTTATGCATACTTTATAGCAGAGGCGAATAATGTTAGAGTATATAAATCAAATGAAACCTTACTAGCATACAAAACAAGTGAATATATTCTATATTTAAGAATCTCATTGAACAACCATTTCTCAGGGTAGGCTGAAGAAGCAGCTAGGCGAAATATTGCTTTTCCTGTCGGATTACTTAAAGAAAATTGCTATGAAGATGTAAAACCACTTACCTCGTGATTTTATCTTGTTTTATATACGTTTAAAGAGAGTGTTCCATGGGTAGTGTTTCTTGTGAAAACTTTTCAAAATTTCCCTCTCATATAATCCTTGTGAATTAACCTTATAATATTGTTTTCCCTTATAATATGTTAACGTAATATTGTTTATAATACGTTTTCTTATTTATTTAATTTTTGTTTTCACTAATGTTGTAAAAGAGAAAGAGTTGCGATTCTATCGACTTTTCGAAATTGAGTTTTCACCAAAAATACTTGGGATACCTGAATTCGAAAAAGTGTTTTTTTTGTGTTTAAATATTGGCTGTATCTGTATGTTTGGTGTAGTTGGGTAGTAATTAACTAATTTCTAACTGGCAAATATAGTGTACGTTGTTGCAACTTAACAAAATATATGCTTGTTTTAGCCATTATGTTTACAATTAAATTTTATTTATTTATTTATTTAAGACGGGGCGGGTGTTGGTGTAGTGGTTATGAGCATGGACTTGTAAGTGGAGGACCCCAGTTCGAGTCCAGCGTATAACTGCTAAATTTTAAATTTGTTTAAAAAATGTTAATAATAGAGTAGGTGTTTCCGCTCCCGTCCACGACACCTAATTTGGTAGTTGTACGTTAAGCCCGCCTGAAAAAATAGGCATTACTTTACTTTACTTTTATTTATTTAAGGCGCGTCAACATCTATGGTCTTTGACAGTGTTCTCTTACAACAGACTGTGACTAGAGCCTTCTAGGAAGAGAGAATCTAAGCGCAGACTCGAACACGGGACCTCCGCGCTAATAATGAAATTATACTTGAATATAAAATTACAACTATCGATCTCCATGGCTCTACAACTCTTGACGTGTCCTGGCCTCCTAGTAATTGTCCAAATAACATGCTTCTTGTCACTCGACACCACCACCGAGTAAAGCACACACTGATAGGGCTTCTAAATGATAGATAAAGCTATTGAACGTTGCGAGGGGGTGTATGGCATTGACACCGAGGGGTCAGCAAGCTATGCAGATATTGTAACATTCAAAAAAGGATCAAAGGAAGCACTGATAATTGACCCTACAGTGCGATATGAGTATATACCAGGGCAAA
Source organism: Triatoma infestans (assembly GCA_011037195.1). Classification (NCBI taxonomy): domain Eukaryota; kingdom Metazoa; phylum Arthropoda; class Insecta; order Hemiptera; family Reduviidae; genus Triatoma; species Triatoma infestans. Next base: position 115,217 of record JAAEAF010004929.1, read on the forward strand.
TTCAGGGAGCAATTTGGGGAAAGAGAATTTTAGGTCCGAGGACTTTGGTTTGGGTCAAGGGGCACCTTACCGAGGATGACCTTAGACTTCTTCAAGAGGGTAGGCATTGATCAAGAAAATCTGAGTAGTATAGGGGAGTCCTTAATCCAATTATAGATTCATTGGGGATAATCAACCACCACGTTTATGGTTGACAGAGCGCCTCCACTTATATGAACCCTCTTCCTCGATACAGTGGCGCGTATCTGTTAAGGATTTAGACTTGCTTCTCCCCCTTAAACTTAGGGCACAAAGTGCAAATTTTGCATCATGACCACTTATAGTTTTATCCATACATTTCTCGATCTTTAAATGTTTGTTTGTAATATCCTTGTGACTGATGAGTACACTGTGGGTCCCAGTAACTGAACTAAGTTGAGCAGCCTCACTGGCCCAAGGTCGAGTCTTTCCAACTAGTCGTTTAGTTACTACTCTTATAGTTGTTACGTTTTAAGTGACGAAATTCAACTCGTAAAACTTGTTTGCCAAATTTGAATCAGATCAAGTTTAAAAATTAGAAATTTAAAATTAATTAGGAAATAAGTAAGTAAAGTCTTTATGTAGTACAACAAAGAAAAGAAAAGAAGGAAGATTCAAGTAGTTACAGTTGCCAGTTTTATAACTAATTACAACTATAACTATATACAAGTTGATAGTTGCTTTTTCTTCAACTATTAGTTCTAGTTAAGAGTTTCAACTACAACAACTTCAGCAGAAAGAAATAATAAAACTGCAAAAGCACCTGTCATATTTCATTTTGTAGTTGTTAATTGTAATTTCATCTCGACTAATAAAACTTACTTCATAATTTGGAATTGCTACCACGTCTTGCCCAACTATACTGTAGTGACATAATTAATACGTAATTTAAAAACGATATCATCTCAGAGAGTTAAAAATTTATTATTTCGTTTCGATGCAGCGCATGAAATCCGGAAAGAATATTTTGATTAAAAATTCGGTCACCCGAATGAACTACTTTATTGAGCATATTTTTTTTTTTTCAATGATTTTGCGATTTTCTCAAAAAAACCGGCCCCAACGATATAGTTTAGACTGGGTATATCAACTACTCATTATAATCTTTTATATTGTTATTTATATTATTATTTATTTATATCTTTTATGTAATTTTATATTATTATCTTTTATATAAAATATTTTTCCGGGAAAATTCGTATTTTTTATGGGAAGAGATAATGTTAGGTTTTTCCTCTAGAGTGTCATTTGAATTAATTATAATATTCTATGTCTGTACAGGCTGTCCCATTTAAACGGTCCACTTTTGAAATAACATTTAAACGAAGAAAGGTATCTGGAATGTGATTTGTTGAAGTATTTTTGCTGTAAGATTATAATGGTGTTAGTAGAGTTAGTATCCACAATAGACCTCAATTTGTAGGTCGCAGTGGAATGAGGGCTCTCCCCCCCCCCCCGATTCTATTCTATAGTAGAGTTAGTAGTATCTCAGTCACTTCTCTCCTCGCCACTAAGATGGTAGCGCGGGACATCCATCTTGTTGGAACCATATTCTTCTTCTGACATTCACTGGCATATCCTCCACCAACTGTGGCAACTCTTGGCGAATAAAATTGGCCTATTCTTGCTCATTTAAAGTAACTGGCAGATAGTATGGGCCAATAGTTTGGTCTCCAACCATTCCGCACCAAACATTTACAGACAGTTGTTCAGTAACCGCTAGATCGGAAGACAGGCTTCCGGTAAGCTGGCCTTCCAGATCGCCAGATTTAACTTTTAATAGAGTACTAAAAAGTGGGGGTCAAAAGTAAATCACCAATTTTAACCACCGATTTAAGGTGTAAGGCAGCAATAAAATCAAAAAACACTAACACCATCATAGACTAGAAGTAAAATTACTTCAACAAACCTTATGTTCACTTTTTAGATAACTGCTTCGTTTTTAAGAGTTATTTAAAAAGTGGCCAGTTTAATTGGGATACCCGGTATATTATTTATGAAAATTGAATGTGTTGAGGAGTTCAGTTGTAGCATTGGTTGAGATCATATCGTCTCTGTGGTTTTATAAGTGTTTTGTGGTAAATTTAAAACATACAGTTGTGATAAATTGTAAAAATAATAAATATTGTGTGTTTTATATAATGACATAATTAATTAGTAGATTTGTGTATTAGTTTTCGTAAAAAAAAAAGAAGAAAAAAGTGATTTTCTTAATAAAATCCAACAGACAAGTCATAGCCACAGTTGTACTGGGGATAAGTATAGTGCATAGTGCAAACTTTAGTACCGTGCGGTAGGAGCTCTGTATTGGTTTACCTTGTTTACTGGTTTTGCTAACTTTAAATTGTTCAACAGCAGGAACAACTAACTTTTATGACCAACTAAATAATAATACTCGAAGAATCTAGCCACGAAAGAGGACTTACAAAAAATAGATACCTAAGTAATGGCAGTGAAAAAAAAAGAAATAGATTTTTATAAAAAGTGAATTGGAAGAAGTGAAAAATCAGTGTCGTAAACACAAAGACAAAATTGAAATTCTAGAGAATATGAAAAGAAGTCAAAAAAATCCTTATTTTTAAGGTATTACAGTCGAACAAAGATGACAATATAGATGAAAAATTACGATTATTTTGTGAAGACAATCTAAAAATCGAATAAATAGGAATAATTGAATTTACTAAATTATTTCGAAATAATGTTCTAGTCTCATTTGATAATATTAAAGATGTAGTCAATATATTAAGAACTTGTACGAACCTAAAAGAAAGTGGGTATTCCATTGTCAGGGATATATATCTAAGATTACACGTCAGAAGAGGAAAAACCTACTCTTCATTCGAAAATTTCTCAAGTCGTCATTGAAGAAAGACACACTAAGGGTGATAAACGACAAAACTTATCGTGAAAATAATGGTCTTGTAGCAATGAATACAAAAAAATTGAAACTGAGATATTATTAAAAAAAACTTATTAGAGAGGTCGGATTATTAATTATTGACAAAATTATTAGACAAGACACAGAAAATCTGGGAGAAACATCTTTACAAACAAACAGATTAAATTCTATGCAATATAATAAAAAAAGAAGAATGGAAATCACTGAAAAGAAAACAAATCAAAAGAATAGCAAGGAAAAGAAGAGAAATGGAGAAATATACTTATATTATATTCACACAATTGCAGACCTTTAAATGATAAGAATAAATTGGAATAATTATTAGAAGAGCTAAAATATATAAACTGGGATATTATAGGACTAGCTGAGGTCAGAAGAAATGGTGAGCAATACATTAATTTAAGTGATGATACATGATTTTATTATAATGGGAAAGGATTTTTTGAAGGGACAGGCTTTTTAGACAATTTTAACAGAGCGAAAAATATTATATTAAAGTGTTTCTAATGAGGTTCGGTTTTACAAGGATTAAGAAAGTATTAAGTGTGTAACATATATATGTAAGATTTTACACTCACAGGATACTATTACAAATTTATCTGAGTGGTGTAAGTTTAATGGTATGGTCCTAAATGTTTACAAATGTCAAGTCATATCTTTTACCAGAAGAAATACAACCCTAATAAAAGACTATAGTCTTAATGGTATTGTACTAGAGAGGCCCAATCCGATACGCGACTTAGATATAATTATGGCACCTGATTTATCGTTTAATATTCACATAGACTACCTTATGTAATAAAACAAACAAAATCTTAGGATTTGTAATAAGAAATACTAGATTTTTAAATGGCACACCTTTCATAGTCCTCTATTTTTCGTAGTTAGATCCATTCTAGAATTAAATTCCATTTTATGGTCTCCCTATTTTAATACTGGCATCAATAGAATTGAAAAAGTACAACATAAATTTTTAAAAACACTAAGGGTTAGATTTGGTTACGATTACAGCGACATACCATATCAGAACATTATGGAAACCTTTAATATCCAATCTCTCGAGCAGAGAAGAGCTAATTGTAATATAATATTCTTGTATAAACTCATAAATCATTATATTGATAATCCACAGCTCCTTAGTAAATAAATTTTAAAGTGTCAACTTTAAACTCCAGAAAATCCAATATTTTTGAAATAGCATTTGCAAAAAATTTGTACCTCTACAATAGCCCACTAAACGATATGCGATATTTTAATAGAATTTCGGATGACTTTAACACTCTCTTGCTGAATATTCAAAAACTTATTATTAATAATTAGAAATCTTGCAAATAACTAACCATTTTTTCCTTTTAAAAATAAATATTGTAGGATGTAAGTTATCTGTTTCCGCTCATAATTTAATTGCGAATTTTTAAACACTTACTTCTCTATAACGTGTTATTTTTATTTGGTATATATTTGCTATTTATATTTTTGTTGATATAATATTTTTTAAGTCAGTATTTATGTATTTCTAGTCCAATTAATTTAAGTACAATATTAGAAATATTTTACATTATCATATATCTATTGTTATAATCAAATTGTTTGTTATTGTTTACATGTGTTAACAGTAAAATTTTTGTTAAGGGCTGCTGCCCGTGTATATGTAAATAAATAAATAAATTTAAAACTATGCATAATAGGTTAGTACTTCCGTTTTCATAAATAAATGTATAAAGTGTGTTTTTATTTTATTATATTAATTTTGTTTTCATTATAGTTTTTGTCTGAAATCATTTTGAAAATGTAACAGTAAAATATGTTATATATTTTTAAAGGTAATATTTATTTTTAAATTGAATTCTAACCGAATAGGTCTCATGACAAATGTCGATTTGTTACTATTATTATTAAAAGTTAAACAATGTTTTTACTTTAGTAATAATAAAAGGTTATTATTATTATTATTATTATAATGTGTTGAAATATGAATTTTAAGAAAACTGGTTTCCTGTAGCTGCGATTTTTTGTTATTGCTATTTCTATTATTATTTTTCAGATGAATATATGCGAATTTTTCAATTAAATGCAAAATTTGTATCTGGGTAATAGATATATAAATAAATAAATAATTCACAAGTATGTTAAATTGCGAAAACGTCATATGAAAATGAAAGTTTATTCTGTTTAAAACATTCCTATGTTTTAATGCAAAATCACTTAAAATTTCCACTAAATCACACATTGAAATTTACCTTAGGTTTTGAATGGAAATTAAAGCCTTATTCAAAGCGGCCTAAATTTGACCTACATATAATAATGTGGAACACCACTCAGTTTTGTTGTTAGTAAATTCAATTATTCGTAATTGAATATAAGTTTAGTGTAATAATAGAGAAAACCTTGTTAACAGAATTACGTATTTGTTTATTTATGTTTCAGTTGACATTATGTTTGTATAACAATTTCGGATTTATACCGAATGAACCAAAGTAAATAAACAGTGAATGAAAATCAATGTAAAACATACACACAACTTTCTATTACTTACTATACTTCACTATTCATTTAAAAAAAATTTCTTTGTGGAAAGATCGATAGATAAATAAGTTTATTGAAAGAAAAATACAAAAAATAAAATGATTTTGTTTATCAAATTAACCAAGTACAGCAATTCGAGTCAACGTCCTTTTGCCAGTTTGACTCGAATTATTTACATTATTTATCAAAGTTAGAAAATAAAATAGAATAAATAGATAGAGATTACAAACTAAGAAGAACTGAAGCAAAAAATTAAAAAAAACCTTAATTCCGTAACCATGAATAAATTGTCGGTAACGCCAAGCTACGTACTATAATATATCTGCACAGATTCTATATCTGCCCAGTTTTGGCTATTTAAGTAACTTACACATTCATCAAGTGTTAACACATTTTTGCGTAAACAATGTTTTCTAAATTTAATTAACAGCGAGCAGCGCCATATGAAATGGTAAATATATTCATATACGCCCACATTACACAATGAATGGTTGCCGCTCCAATCTGTATGCCATGGTTGTTGTGGTTGGTTACGCAGATTTGGAAAGCATCAGAGACATTTTCCGTGATAGCCTGCTTCTTTTCGATCGGTTTCGGGCTTTCGCCCATCATGAGGATGTTTTTGTCAAACAGTGTAATAGAATAGACTTGCACAGAGCAAATTCAGAGTACATCAACTGCATTTGCTTTGTGCAAGTCTATGTTATTACACTGTTTAACAAAAACATATGATGATGGGCGAACGCCCGAAACCGGTCGATGACCACAAAAAGAAGCAGGCTATCACGGAAAATATCTTTGATGCTGTATGCCATGGTTTAAAATTCAAATTAAATAATTGGCCACTTATTTTAAAAATAATTTTAATTAGCTGTATCTTATTATTTACCAAACAAATTTTATGGCTCATTTCGAAATTTAAATATTTTATATGAGTCATGAAACTTTAAGTTGGCAACTTTATGCATTAATTCCTTCTCTTGGGCAACTTCAACTGCCCCTAGCATGCACCGGACGATCTTTTAAAATCTTCGCAATTAGTATAGTTCAAGAGCATAAGGCCATTCAATTTCTTTCTTCTATAGTGTAGGGGATTATTGCACGGTGACCTGAAAGATTTATTGTGCCCCTTCTATAGTGTAACTTGTCTTGTCATCTGGAATGCGAGCATCAATGTAACATTCAAGTGACACGAACTGAAACCCCAATTAATCTTCCCGTATTGTTGCAGTTCAGGCACACCTTATTCGGCCATACTTGAATTAATCAAACCATTTTATAGATTCTTGCACGGTTCATTCCACATTCGAGAGTAAATTTTAGATGGATTCACCTTTTACTTTTACACGAAACAGATGAGGGTTTACCAGTTTTTATTCTGTCGAAATATGAGTTTATATTCTTTTAAAATAAACGCTTGAATAGCTGCTCATTGTTGAGGATTTATTCGCTATTTTAGTCTTACTAAACGGGGTATTTGCTCCAATTTGTTATGCATTATGGAGCAAACTGCCTCACATCACTCAGTGTATCTAAAATAATAAAAAAATTACAGGCAGAAAATTATTTAAAAATTTTTAAAGTAGCGAATTGAATACAAAATAAGTGAAAGTAATCATGGTTAGCATTAATGAAAAGGGAAACTTTTTGGAGATATATATAAGGATGACAATAAACAGAATGTACACTAGTGGGCGTTTTCTAGATACTATTAATCATTTATACTTTTGTCCTGCTAAAAGTTATAATTTGAAAGAGGCATCCCCGTTTTTCACTGTATCTCGTGTGGGTGTATCATTGTTCCGACAATGTGCGACGGTGTGATGGATATATACAATAATGTGAAAGCCACATTCGCTTTTTCATATATATTTTTATTCTGTGCTACAGCTAGAAATACTACTAGGTGTCAGTTTCCAAAACTGAATTTCTATAGGAAATCCAGGTTTAAAGATTAGTCCAAAATATGTTCTAAATCGGGGGAAAGTCACAGGAAAGTGCGAACATTATATTCCGTTTTGGTATCGGCAAGGAATCCAATATTAGGAGTTTAAAACCATTTTCTATCAGATTCATCTGGAAGCCATGGAATGGATCACATCATTTCAAGTTCAAGTTCAAGTTTAATAATCAATCGTAAATCCAATTGCAGAGCTTTTCTGGAATTTTATATCCATTCATATCCATAAAAACGATCGAAGTTATGTTACAAGAGCCCGGACTAGCCTTTTTAAAAAAGAGTTTTATTAGAAATTACAACTATAATAATAATAATAATAATAATTGCACAATTGCTTATATATGAAATTAGATGTGAACTGTCTGGTGGGGAATTGAGAACTGACTGCCTGCTGGTCGGTGGCTGTATTTATATGAAAGCAGCCTTTGCTGACTCGGCACTGGTACTTTTCCGAGAGATGTGTCATAACTCCTCCCTCCTTAAGTTTGGAGCTCCTGCGACAACTGGCATGGAAGTCCAGGGTAGATTTGTAGTGGTGTAGGTCTTAGCTGGTCTCCTTCTGTCGATCCTGGTTTAGCCTTCTTTCTGAGGACATAGAAAACATACAGGAGGTGAGACAGTAGTAGGAGTACTGGGAGGATGATAAGGTAATAGAGGTGTGTCGTGCCACTGGGTACGTCCTCTAACAGCTCCAGTGGTTCCATCTGTAAATTGATCCTGTGGAGGTCTTCGAAGGATATATTTCTGTTGGTGTGTGAGAATACTTGTGCAGTGATTGTGACGCTCCTTGAGTCTTTGTATATTGGTATTGCTTTGCTGTCCAGTAGAGTCTCACCTTGGTTTAGTTTTATTAGGCTAGTATTAGTTAAGAACATGGTGTCTTTGTGGCGGTCCTTGTTTATTACTATTCTGTTGGTTCTGAAAGTTAGGAAGTGGTCTATGAGGTTGATATACTTAATGAATGGCGCGCTTGACGTGTATATTGTCTTGCATGCTGAGAGGTTGATGTTGGATATGATCTGGCGAATACAGTCGTCCTGGATGATGGTCTTGTTGCGGCAATATATATCACCGTTGATGTCTTCACAGGTGGCTGTAAATAACTCATCTTGGAGGCGTAGGATCAAAGGGGGATGGACATGAATTGTCATAAGGTGGTTGTCTTTTTCTACAGGGTAGGATAAGAGGAAGTACATTTCGAAGGAGGAGGTTTTTAGGGGAACGCTAATGAAGTAGTAGATACTCCAGGTTTTTATTGAGCAGTGTAACCTGCTTAACTGCCAGAGTGCCTCGATGTCTGCTGTTATGAACGTGATATTGTGGGACTTTTGTAATGACTCGAGATCTTTAAGAGAGAAAATACTAGAATGTATGCTGTTTAACCTACAGAATTCTAGAGAGTTTTCCACGTCGTCAATCTTGTTGGCAAGAAGGATCAAGTTAAAGAGAATCGAATTGAATTGTTGATTTAGTTCGACTTGGCTGATTATAGGGTTGGAGAAGAAGGTAGTCATTTTGTCATTGTTAGTCCGTATAATTTGTATGTCGTGATTGAATTCTTCGATTACTTTTTTGTTTATTGCCATCTGGCTTTTTAGGTTGTTTTGGAGGTGAAAACTGTTACGGTCGATCGTGTTTATAATTTTGTCGTACCTTTCCTTGTCGTCACTGTCCATGTTTCCGGTTAGCCAGGATATGGCCTTACCTAGGCCGTTAATTAGTCCGCGTTTAGGCCGAGATTTATTAACTGTCAAATGGTCGAGTTTGTTACGAAGATAGTGATAATATTTAAAGAGTGATTTTATCTGTGCTGTCCGGTTGTGCTGATAGGTAGTGCCAATAATGTGATAAATTTTATCTAATTCAATATCTATTAGTTGTACGTCAGTAACGTGTATAAAAGTATAATATTTATCTATGACGTAAACTGGGTTATGCGTCACTGGCAGAATTCCCGGGCCCTGACTCAGGTCTGTTATCTGTAAACTGTCGGCTACATTCCCCGCCGTCAGCAGTTGCAGTATGCGTATTATTGCCGTTAGTATGTGGGATGCGTGATTCATCGTTCTTATCTGTAACAGGAAGAGTTTGTTGTGTAAATTTTCTAGGTTTTTTTAATAGATTAGGTTGTACTTTAAAAGATTTCCTTTGTACTGTAGCTAATTTAGTTTCCCTAGAATAGTTTCCTCTTTTGAATTTGGGTTTAGCTTTTCCGTATTGCTTATCCCTAATAAATATTTCTCCCTCTGGTATTTCGATTTTTTCCCTAGTTTTGTTTAGTTTGTCTGTACGGGTCTCTTTTTCTTTATCAATTTTTTCTTTTATTACGCGAGCTATTAACTCCTTGTCATCATGATATTCTTTGCCTCGTTGTTCTAGAATTAGGTCTTCTGCGTATGTATTGGGCTGTATCCCGAAAGTAATTTCATTAGGTGTCATAGTCAAGTTAGAGTTTATAGAGTTGTTGTACGCTATTAAAGCTAGTCTTAGAGTTTTGTATATGGGGCAATTCTTTTGTCTGTTTACTATGTTCATAATTTCTATGAGGGTTGAGTGTGCTCGGTTTATCAGTCCGTTGGAGTCTGAGTAGTTAGGGGTCGTGAAGTGAGTTTCTATGTTATTGTATTTTAAGAAATTCTCTACCAGTCCATTTTTAAATTCCGTACCATTGTCAAATTGAATCGTTTTGGGGCACGGGAATATGCTGAGGTTGTTTTCTAGTGAATTGACAATTTCATTTGCGGATGCCGTTTTGATTAGGTAACCATACAGTTTTCTTGAAAAACAGTCTATCATAGTGAAAATTTGCTTTCCGTCGTAGTGTAGTATGTCTCCCTGTAGTCTCTCGAAAGGTTTGGAAGGAGTGGGGGTGATTTCGTAAACTTGTCTAATTGGTCTGCGTTCGTACTTAACTTCCTTACAGAGGGAACAGTTGTTTATTACTTTTGTTATCTGTTCTAACATTTTTGGCCAGTAGTAGCGTTTAGTTAGGGATCTGTATACTTCGTGTATGCCACGGTGTGCCGTTTTACCAACGTGATAATTTTGAATAGTTTCTTCTTGTTCCGCGGGGTCGGTTATGTCTAGTCTTTTTGTATAGTAGCGTTTAATTTTGACTGTTGGGAATTTGTCTTTTATTATGTCGGACAGGTGGGCAAAGATTTGGTCGTATATCTGTTCGTCAAGGGAGTCTTCGATAGGAGGGGAACACAGGACGCCGTACGTATGATTTGGTTGTAAGTATTCTAGGCAGTATTCGTCTATGTCGTTAGAGTATGGGTACCTGGTGTACCAATTGTAACGCGTTTTATTAAAAGGTCTGTTGATCGGAATTTTCGTCTCGGGGTTGCCTCTAGTTAGAATAATTTGGAATTTTTCCACGTTAATGCAGCGGGTTCTGTCGTCAATTACTTCAATTTGGCTGTTAGAGGATTCTTGAGAGTGTTGGGTTTGTAGGCTTTTGTTATCGTCTCCGGCGTTAATGTTTTCGTTTTCGGCGGTAGTGTTTCCGTTGTCGTCTTCGGCGTTAATGTTAAGGGCTCTGGCTAAGTCTTCTAGGATGTCGTCGCTATTTTCAGGTGAAGGGGCAGAAAGGAATTCAGTTAGGACTTCTTCTGGGTTTGGAGAGGCGGTTTCTAGGGCGTTAAGGTGTTGTTCCTCTGGTGGGTTTCGTGATAGTGCGTCTGCTACTACGTTAGCTTTTCCTTGGACGTACTTAACGTCAAAGTCGAAGTCGGCTAGTTGTAATTTCCAGCGGATAAGTTTAGAGTTTGGTTCTTTTAGATTATGTAGCCACTGTAGAGGTTTGTGGTCCGTCTGTATGATAAATTTACGTCCGTATATGTAAGGTCTGAAATGTTTGCACCCCAAACGATAGCTAATAATTCTTTCTCTATGGTAGAGTAATTCTCTTCTTGTTTGTTTAATGTGCGGGAGGCAAAGGATATGGGGAGGTCTTTTCCGTCAATGTTTTGTGATAGGACGGCTCCTATCGCGTAGTTGGAGGCGTCTGTTGTAAGGGTGAAAGGTTTATTGAAGTTAGGCAATTGTAGGATAGGGCTGTTCTGTAGGAGGGATTTTAGGGTGTCAACGGCTTGTATGTAACTATCGTCAATTACTATGTCCTTATCTTTTCTTAGTGAGAGAGTCAGGGGTCTTGCTATTTTGGCGTAGTTCTTAATCATTTTACGGTAGTAGCCGGTGAGTCCAAGAAATTGTTTGATTTGTTTCTGCGTCTTGGGAAGTGGAAATTTAGCGATGGCGTCTAGTTTGGCCGGGTTAGGCTGTATACCCTTGTCAGAGATGATGTGTCCTAGGAAGAGAAGTTCGCGTGTGAAGAATTCCGTCTTGTCAAGTTGAATTTTTAGATTGTGTTGTCTGAGTTTGTCAAAGACCGTCTTAAGGTGCTTTATATGTTCGTCTAAGCTGTCCGAAAAGATAATGATGTCGTCCATGTATACTAGTACGTTAGGGATCCTAGAAAAGAGGGAATTTACGGCCCTTTGGAATGAGGGAGGCGCATTCTTAAGCCCGAAAGGCATGCGCAGGAATTCGTAATGTCCACTTTCCGTCGAGAATGCTGTCTTGGGGACTGATTCGGGGTCCATTTCGATTTGATGGAACCCTGAAGCCAAGTCGATTGCTGAGAAGTATGTCGCGCGTCCTATTTTACCGAATAAGTCTTCAATATTCGGAAGGGGGAATTTGTCTTCGATCGTCTTGCTGTTAAGTTTGCGATAGTCTATAACCATTCTGATTTTCTTTTTACCGGAAGCGTCTGGTTTCTTTGGTACTACCCAGATTGGGCTGTTGTAAGGGGAATTCGAGTGCTGTATTATTTTATTCTCTAGTAGTTTGTCCACTTCAACCTGTACGTCTTTCCGATATATTTCCGGGTATCTGTAATTTCGCGTGTATACGGGGTTTTCGTCCGTCGTTCGAATTTTATGTTTCAGTAAGTCCGTGCAGCTTAGTTTGTCATGCTCTCTTTTGATTATTTGGGGGTAGTCCTTTATTAGTTTTATTACTTTATCTTTTTCCTCTGAGTTCATGTGCTCAGTTCTTATTAGTTTAGGAATTTCGTTTTTTATTTCTCTTAACCTACGTTCGTCGGACATTTCGGGACAATTGGGCATTACTACGTCCGGTATGCTTAAACTAATTTCCTGCGGTTCGTCGACATCCATAGGTTCAGGGCAAATGGCCATGACTTCTTTGGATTCAACTTCGCACAAGATTTTATTATTCTTAACACTATAGAGGCCTTCTTTAATTGTGACCTTATCATTCAATTTTATATTCTCGTTAATTAATCCGTTTTTTAACTCTTTATTTTTTATCGGAAGTTCTATAAAATTAACTCCCTGTTCTAATTTTATTTCGTTTAGTTTATTTTCCGGGATGTCGAGTGTAAATTTTAAGGGGATCGTACCCTGAGGGTAAGAAAGGATATTTTTGTTTAAGTCGATGCTCACGCCAAGTTCTTGCATGGTCTTATGTCCTAGTGAAATGTCATATTTGTCTGAAAAGGGGAATAGGTGGAATTTAGTGTCTAACTTTACGTGAAAAGTATCTTGTATACTGAGGGTGCAAGATTGTTCTCCCTTCTTTTTACCTGCGGGTGTCGTTATTATATGGGTCGTTAGATAGTGTACGTCAGTCGGGACAACGCTAGGATTTATGTAGTTCTCGGCTGATCCGGTGTCAACGAGCCATTTCCGTCCGTGTCTGTCTTCGAAGTGCGGGAGAGATTTGTCCTCTAAATTTAAATTGTATTCGGGGGGCCTTCTTGGCTCCCGTGGCCATTGTCTAAAAAATGATCAAATTTTTCAGTGATTTTTTCAAGAGAATTTTCTAGTCGGGAAATCCTGTCATCGTATGTTTTGTCGGGTTCCGAATAATTTTCCTGCTGACAGTGAGTCAGTTCATGCGGTGAGATGTAATCTTTGAACCTGGGTCTGCCCGCAGTACGCATAGACACAGTGTTTTGCGAGAAGTAACCAGGGGGTAGTCTGGGTCGATTGAAGGGGTGTTCAGGATTGTTTGGGTGATTCGGATGGTAGGATTGTCCGACGCTCGGTCGTTGAGGTTGGGACTGATAACGAGAGGTCTGGGGAGTAGGCTCTATAGGTTTGGGATTATATTCGATTGGTTTGTACTGGTAGCTAGGGGCTTGAGCCATGGGGACGCGTGGTGCGAAGTGTTGTGGGCTTGGTCTGTAAGTGTATGGTTGTCTGTAAGGTTGTTGGTATTGGTTGTACTGGTTTGGTTTTCGAAATGGTTGGTTGGGCCTTTTGGAAGAATTTAGGTTAGCTAAGATAAAAGAACATTTGTTATAAATTATGCTCCGTACTTCGTCTAGAGTGTTGGGGTCGAATATCATGATATGGTTGCTTAATGTCGGAGGCAAGCATTTGTAGACATGAAAGATTATTTCTTTGTCTACTCTTGTTATTATTTGTTTTAGTGTGTCTGCTGTGAGTCCGTCCAGTTTAAGTCTAATATAAACCAAATTGCGCAGCTCCTGTATCCTATTGACGAAGTCAATGGGAGACTCTCTAGCATGCATTTTCGTTTGGAAAATTTCATCTTTTAATATCTCGTAAGACCTCGAGTCGGCAAAACTTTCTCTTAAGTGTTTTAATAAATTTAGTAAGTGGTCCACATTGTTAGAGAGAAGGATATTTCTAGCGGGCCCTACTAATTTACTTTTTACTTTTATAAATAGAATGTTATGGTTGTAGTCCCTTTCGACTATATTTTCTGCGCAGACAGTAGCGAAAGCACTCTCAACAATCTCGCAGAAGAACGCTAGCTCGGAAGGGTTTCCGTCAAAGTAGGGGATGTGGTCATAGTCTTCTTTGGAGATTTTGTAATTTATTTGGGCCATTTCAGGGATAGTTTCTTTGGGGAGTACTAATTTGGAAGGTTTAATGATAGATGAGCTACTTACAACCTTAGTTCGCTGCTGTTGATTCGCCAGCTTGCCTTTCTTCTTGCTTCTGAGGATGGTCCTGGTTCTTGTAGGTGGGGGTGCTGCGAATTAGCCACTGATGTGGGAGCTTCAAGTCTTCTTCGAGACAAATGGTCGCAAGTGAGACAAGTGGTCGCACTAGACTTAAGCCTTCGCAGTCCCTGTTCGGGCGCCAGTTATGTTACAAGAGCCCGGACTAGCCTTTTTAAAAAAGAGTTTTATTAGAAATTACAACTATAATAATAATAATAATAATAATTGCACAATTGCTTATATATGAAATTAGATGTGAACTGTCTGGTGGGGAATTGAGAACTGACTGCCTGCTGGTCGGTGGCTGTATTTATATGAAAGCAGCCTTTGCTGACTCGGCACTGGTACTTTTCCGAGAGATGTGTCATAACTTCGATTAAATTTGATTTTATAAACCTGGTTGAGTATAGATTTGTTTTTGATTCTCAAGCGATATTACCTTCCTCCGAAAGCAATTGTATATTCTTAAAACCTCTTGAAATTTGTATAAAAAAAAAGGATCCTTCACTTATAATTAAAACACGTCTCTGGCAGACGGCTGCAGCCATTGCCTATAATATGTTGTACCAAAAAAAGAAGTTTATTTGTACATTTCAGAAATGTATATTATTATTATTAATTAAAACACGTTTTTGATATAAATCGTAAACATACATTACGAGAACTTTGCTAAAATTATTAATCACTGGTTATGTTGGGTGGAGGGGGGATTTTAGAAATGAAATAAAAAGTTAAATTTATTCAAATTTTATATTAAATAAAAGTTATTCTCTCTTCTTTGCGAATAATTTTTTTTTTTTTACCCGCTAGAGTGCAGTATCGGGAGCTTGCGCTTATCCTTGCCCGTACACAATACAATCAGTATGCAATAGTCTGCCAAAATCACAGAAACTTAGGCAAATATTTTATGTCCGGCAGAAATACCTAGACAATAAACTACTAACTACCTGCGTAAAAATAATCCATTTATTAATAAAATAATAGGAAATCAGCTTAGCGAATCATGTCATAACCTATAAATCCTGTTGTAAAGGAAAAGGAATTCAACTTAAATTTGATATCTCGCCATTATATAATAAATATAAAAAAATGTTTCGGTCAACTGAAAGTGTGACTTTACCAGATAGGTTCCTGAGTTTTTCGAACAACAGCTCATACGATTTTCTTGAACCTTCAGAATAGAAAATTTCAATTAATTTGGTACAAATGTTAAGACCTATAGCGAATTCACACAAACAATGAATCGTATATATATATATATATATATAAATCAGTGGAACAATAAATTGCATTAAATCATTTTTTAAATTCAATAGTTGGAAGCAATATATACACATACGTATATGAGCTTTTTCTGTCTGATCCATTTTCTAGTCATCGTAATGGTTTCGAGCGATGATACCTATGGTCGAGATAGATAGATAAACAATGTGGGAACGTCTGACTAGCATAATGTAAAAAATCAAGACATACACAAATGATGGTTTTTGCTTTGTACTAGTCAATAATCAATATACCCTAAAGATTGGCGAATTCTCGCAGCAGACCATTTAACCATAAAATGAAGCATCACAAAGAAAGGTCTTTGACGTTTCCCAGAAATATTCACAGCCCTTTAAATTATAACTTTATTTCCATTGACTGTATGATGAGATAGAGCTCACTTTTTCCTTATATTATCGGGAAATCAGATAAAAGTTTTTTTATAAGGAAATTATCAGCAATTTTCCTACCTGGAAAATTATTAAAAAAATTACTTTTTTTTTCTTAAATGTCTTGATGTGGGCTACTACGATTTTCTCTAAAGTTGGAGGAATGCTAACTGCATAGATAACACTTACCCCTTAAAAACTTATCACTTTCCCGGAAAAAATTGAAAAATGTTCTGAGCAATCACTGACGTTAAGTTTATAATGTTATTTCAATTATTTGTCTAATTTTGGTACTCTTTTTAATCTCTTCCACTTCTACCTGAAATGTATTTCTCTGCTCTTCTAATTTAAATTCAAAGAAAAATTGTACGTAAATTTATATTACTATGCTACAGTTTTCCAAGTTTTTGCATAGAAAAATGTATCAGGAATCTTTTTTCGCGAAGATGGAGAAAAATAACGCGGAACTAATGAAATACTTGTTAGTACTCCTAACCATCATCTGACTGGCAAAAAACTCATATTACAAAGAAGAGTTAAGAATCTCTTGATATATGAGGGATATATCTCTCGTATATATCTCTAAGTAATTTTTATTTTTCTATCCATTCTGATAAAGCAATGAATGAAGCAATATCTAGATATACTCTGAAAATGAAGAAGCTATCGAAATTTCGAAATTGTGAAGGCACTCATACTTTTTTTTTTTTTAATAAATTCTTATACTTAAGGTAAAGCTAGGAGAGATGACGCACATTTCTAAGTAGTTTGATGACCCTGTATCAAAATATAAGAGATATATTAAAGAGGTAATTCTTATAAAACATATGTCAACTACTATCATCTGCAAAAAAATGTTATTTTTCAAAATAAAGACATTCTCGTTTATTCCAGAAACAAAATACAAATACACTAAATTTGGCCGTCTTTCCTACTATGGTAGGATAGTTGACGCACCATAGGTAGGAGACCTCTCCTCTGTGAAGGTAACAAGGCTGATCGACATGAAACTTGGTAAACACTACGGCTACGAGTCCAACTTTAACGACAGCAGGAAATCTTTCATTTCAATTGCAATTAATATAGTATATAACAAGCTTAAAAAAAAATTTACTAAGCGTTATGAAAATTCACGTTATGAAAACACACGCTGATGCGTATAAATGTTCCTAGAACACAGAAGAACACACAAAATAACTGAAGAATTTTGCAGTGTGTTTGCTTCTGATCTCTCTACTCCTGGACTAACTTCCATGACACCACGTGGTGGCAAACGAGAGAAGTAAAGCTTGCGTCTTTTCTCCTACCCCCGTCATCTCTTCTGGCTTTACCCTATCTTTATGTAATAAATTGCAATTAAAAAATAAATACAACTAAAAAATTATTATTTCAAAATAAAAAAAAGATATTTCATTAAAAACAGAATGTATATTCAAGAAATGATGTAAAATATTTCACGGAACTATAGAAATCATGCGAAATATTGCCAATGAACAAAAGTTGATTAAAATTGATCCACGCAGGAGTGCCTCCAGGCTAAAAAATTTATCAAAGGTACTAAGCGGAGGGCTTTGGACTACCTCCTGTCCTTGAGTAGGATAAGATTGAGGATTTTAGTAGGTGTAGTGACTGAACACACATGGGTGGCTAGTCAATTACATGATATACGGAGGACGTCTAGTCCCAAATGTTAGAACTGTAATGTTGGAGTAAGAATATTAGATAAGAACTGTAGGGATATTGTAGACAGACCGGCATACTCCGGGGGGGGGGGATTATTTAGGGAGTTGATTTGGGGGATAAAGAGACACATAGGTCCCAAGCCGACAGTCACCCATGACTTAATAATAATAATAATAATGATAAATATTAGTAGTCCAACCGAAAATAATGGCTATTTGTTATTTTTCAGATTATTGACAAAATTACGCATAATTTCATTTTCCCCTCTTACTCCCGCAAACATGACAGACCATCAGACATGACAGATTTTTCACAGGAAATTTATATGTTGCTTTTTTTTGAGAAAGGGAGAGAGACTTTTCAATTTCGGAATTTGGACATTATCACGTCTGGAAGGAATTTTGACACTATCGCGACTAGAAATAAGAGGAGGTAAGAAAAGACTCACAATATTTCTAAAAATTTTAATTTAATTTTTAATATATTTCAAGTATAAACAAGTTAAAATGAGAGTTTGAAGTAATAATGCAAAGTTGGGGCGCAGGATACGCTTATTTAATGATCTTTTACAAAGAGATGAAATTACACAAGTAATATTATAAGCCAAGAGCCAAAGAGAATCTTACTGTAATATACAAAACTGAAATTTCTCTAATTCCCAGTTACGAAAGCCCTTTCTGATTCTTGCCGAGTACACTTAATACTCCTGCCTTAATCCCCATTCCCTTTTAACCCTTTTAAGTAACCCTGCTCTTAGCGTACTCCCAGCCTGCCACCTGAGCTACAATTTCTATTCCAATAGACTTTCATATCCTCCTACTCGCCCACGCCTTCATTCCTATTGGCCTTTCGTTCTTCCGTCCTTCTCCAAACATACGAAATAGAGATCCCTCTTTATTAGATAGTGTTGATACTGGTAGCCTCTTGACGGTTTCAAATGTACCACTTTATTGCTAGATATTACACTCTGATTATTAGCCAACAATTTCCGCTTCTTTCATACAACACAAACAAAATCTTATCAAAGTAGAATTGCATATGGAGTGGGAGAGAAAGAGAGAAAGGGTGGGACTTTTAGCCTTGTTCACTTTATACACCTATTTCCGTTCATTTCAAGCTGACAAGTTAATCTTTGCTGCTTATTAAACTGAAACTATCTAAAGCATAAAGTGAAAAAGTGTTTTAAATTTAATGAAAAGCAATTTACAAAGTTTTAATTACAATCTAAACAGAGGGCCAAATGGATCTTTAACTTTTCAAAGTCGTCTTTTTTATTTCCTACTTTTTCTTGTTTTTTGGTAGAATTAACAAACAAAAAAATAAGACGGTGTGAAACACTCACATGATTTATCTTTCGCAGCAATTTAGTATTTTTTACAGTAGAAGTATAACTGCACTTTACATAAATAAAGTGATTGATGGTGGTGACGCTTATTCTCAGCACATAGAAAAGCTAGTATTTGATTATGATTACATTGTAGTCCAAAAGATAGCGCTTTTAATCGAACCCCAGAAACTCATGAAATCTAACATAGATTTCCTCAGATATTCCCCGAAAAAATAAATTTTTTGAATAAAGTGATTCGTTTATATCTGCACAATTAGTATTCCAAGTTTAATGAAAACTGTTTCGAGCTATTTTCAAGAATATTACGAAAAACTCTTTCACTAAATAATCACGCTTCCAGTTGTTTACCAATTATTATATTCTAACTGAATGTTATATTCTGTGTCTTAATATTATGTATATTTACGTACTTAAATCGTCGGTCGTACCGAAATGCCACTTTAGAGAAAAACTTTAAAGTTGCTGTCCCTCCCCCAAAACCACCCGAAAAACAATATCATTCCATAAAGCCGCATTTCCGGTTAGTGAATTTTGAAATCTTCGAATGTAGAAAATGCATTGTGATTATATTTAAATAAAATCAGAAGTTTTAAAAGGTTTCTGTGCTTATCTTTTATAAAGTTTTTGGGATATATTGTCCACACATACACACTCAAACACTTGACGTCTCTAACTACCAAATTAGGTTTCGTTGACGGAGGCGGATAGCGAATGTACTATACGTATATATTATCATACTTATTACATCAAATAAAATCCAAAGCCTGCGATCGAACCCAGTACCACAATACACTTTAGCTTTGCGGGTTCACCCCTTTAACCACTCAGCTATCATGGTATCTTTAACCACAAACGATCATTGGGCATGAAACATGTGTTATAATGATGAACATCTCAATTTTGAAAATTTGACACAATCAAAATAAAATAAAAAAGCTATTAAATTAAAAGAAAATTATTATTTTTGTCTGTCAGTTCGTTTTATGCTTTTAATTATTTAAATTAGATATTTTAGCATAGAAAGTTTTGTCCGACCTTTTATAAACAACACGAAACTGCTAAATGTAATTTTTTTTTAGAATTTATACAAATGATGATTTATTATTAATAATTTGTAAGTTTTTTTTTTTTTTTTTTGCTAGGAGGGTACATTCAGTTTCTTAATGCCCTCCAAGTAATCTTCCTTCCACTTTTCAGACCTCTCGAGCTGGATAATTGATTTTGGCAAAGTTTTTCGAGAATCGCACAGTTTTTCCCCCCCAAAAAGTAAATTGAATCAATATGAGATTTTTCTTCGTCAATTATCGTTAACATTTCAAAATAAACCAATAAACATATTTGATTTGATCAATACAAAGTTATTTCTGTTTTTAATTATAAAAATTCCCTATATACGTACAACAAAATATTCGTATTAAAGTTACAGGAATTTCATCTTTTTCTTTTTTAAAATGAAAAACAAAAAATGTTTTTCATTTTATGTAATTCTAAATAAAAATAAATTTACTGGAATGTATTAAAAAAAATAAGTCAATAAATGCATAAAATTTTATAATAGTTACAAAATATATATATATATTGTATATTATATAGAAATACAAATGAAATAAGGGCTAAAAAAAAAGTACGAATAACAGGGTATAAATGCGTGAGGGAGGGGATATATGGTGCCTATAGTAAATGTATAAATTACAATCGATATAAACCTTTACAAATCGCCATACGCGCTTACATGCATACGCACGTACAGCACAAACACTTACAATATATATTCAAAGGAATAATAAAGGATTCCGTTATCACTTTCTCAAGTGATAATTCTCCAGAGACACAGACACACACACACACACACACATATATATAAGGGATGAAAATACGTGTGGGTGAGTCAGTGAGTGTATGTGAGTATGTATGTGTTGTGTGTGTGTGTGTGTGTGTGTGTGTGTGTGTGTACGTTTGATAGGAAATATTACCAATGGAATATTGGAATTGGTTATATGTTTGTAATACAATACACGGTGTTAAACTGTTAGGCCTCCAGGCCTTCACCTTATATCACGTCACGTAATGATGTTCTCTCTGTTATACGATTCCAAAACAATATATTGGATTTGAAGTGAAATTCCAAAAACAAATTGAAACAAAAGTTATAACAAAATTGTAACAGGATTACAAATAAAATCTACAGTAATTTATATTCTTATTTTTTCTTACTCCTAGTAAGAGGAAGTATTGTAATGCTGTCAAATTTTTGATATTGAGTTTTCACCGGAAATATAAATATTGAGTTTTCTGGTCCCCTGAGTTAGAAAAATGGTTTTTTAAAAAAAGCCTGTGAATGTGTGAACGGCACAATTCAAAAAAGAAAAATCGTAGAAAGTTCAAACTTGATATTACGTTTGGGTATCACAAAAGAATCTGACAGCGCGTTACTTGCCAAAATTACTCAACCGGAAGTTCCAGTTTATGAGCATTAGAACAGATTTTTTTAAAAATTTATTTCATTAAGTAATTTCGGACGTCTAGTAAAAAGTGTAATAGTTAGAAAATATTTCAAACAGTAGTACGATAATTTTTTCATTTAATTCCCTTTTTATTTCCCATTTGTCACAACATTGCCCAAAACCGTTAAAACCACCCGTTATAAAAACGATAAGTTATCTTGCTATTTACATATAACATTTGTTAAGTCATTCATTGATAAAACAATTAACACTTGCAAATTTAAACCATCCTATGTTATAAAAACGCACTTCTTTTCATTCTTGTGTGACTTTTATTGCCTAAATAATTATATTTAATACATTAATTTTTCTGTTAAATTATTTTAGTGCTAGAACAAAGTGTTTAGTTTATTTTAATGTATGTGGCGCAGTCCACAAAGTATTGAAAGAGTTGTTTGTGGCTTGGTTCCGTTCAGCTGGAAAGTGTAATGTAATGGTGAGATGTGATGTAGGTAGCTAGTGGCGTGAGCGTTTCAGCGAAAAGGGCTTGTATGTTTGTTTGGGGAAAATATAGAAGTAATGGAATATAATCAAGAAAGCACCACTGATTATAAAATAAATATATTTTCTAACTGAATTTAAATAGCTTTATAATATCACAGCGTTTAAGTATAAATCAATTAATTAATCTAGATTAAATGCTAAACTCTTATGTTTCAACTTATAACTGGCACTGATAAGAGAGCGATTCCTGAAGTAGTGTTCTGACCTTCTGAAGTGTTCTGGCTTTGGAAGCAGAATTACGACTTAGTTGATTGAAGGCTGAGTTTAGACTGTGTACTCTTTACTCTTGGAAAGCTAATGTTAGACTCTATTATTTGCAATTGCTCTCTCTCTCTCGCGGGGGAATTCTCTTATACAAAAGAGTTACCCTAACGGGATTTTGTGCCTTTGTTTAATGATCCGAATTTACAGTACCTGACAGTAAAATACACTCTTTTTGAAGTTAAATTCACAGCACTAAGATAATTATAAAATATTAACAAAAATACAATTTTGGATACTATAAAATATTCAAACTCTAAACTATTATTTTTCGATTTCGTCCTTCCACTACAAAAGCATCAGAGATATTTTTCGTGATAGCCTGCTTCTTTTTGTGGTCATCAACCGATTTCGGGAGTTCGCCCATCATCAGGATGTTTTGTCAAAATAGTGTCATAACACAGACTTGCACAGAGTAAATTCAGTTTATACACTATTGAAGGAGTATCTATTATTAAGACGGAAATCTACGCATGAGCTAATTCAATCAAAATCTATTTTCTTGCAACAACATCAAAAACGGATTCGAACTGATTATTGATGAACTATTAAACAAGTAAATTATAGTAAGTAACAGCGTTATATATTGCATCAATTTTCTTTTGTCCCACTAGTATGTACAGCAAAATAACAAATGACAATGGATTTTGGATTTTCGCCTAATTCGTTTTTGCCTATTTTTTCAACAATGGAATGAAAATTCTGAGATTTCCTTTATAGCTCACATTAACTAAATAAAATAGTGAATATAATGTTAGAAACAAATTGACTTTTTCAATTTTTTCATAAAAGATTTTTATTGCACAATATGATAATTTATAAAATACCTGCTTAATGGAAATTAGTAAAAAAATTCTAAACTTGATTTTTCATAGCAATAGGTATCTATAAATAAATAACTATTCACAATGTAGAAGTGAAGGTGGTCAAATGTGGGAGTGCAATTTAGGCCAGTCAGAACATTAGGATTATTATGTTGACCACGCCCATATTTGACACCTTCATTTCTGCACAGTTATTGGCTAATTATTTCTATGAAAAATCTACATTAGAATTTTTTTTATTAATTTTTCCTCCGTAGGTGTTTTATAACGTATCAAATTATGCTATAATATTTTTTTTGTATAAAAAAAAAATGCAAAAAATAAAGTTATTTCTAACGTACTATTTACCTTTTTTAATGTGACCTATAAAGGAAAAATTCAGCATTTTCATTCCATTGTAAAAGAGAAAGCAAAAGAGAATTAGGCAGAAATAATCTAATGAAAGTACACCATTTTGTGTTTGGCCGTTTATACTAGTTAGACAAAATAAAATTGATATTAAACACCCATAAAAATTTCTCAAATGAATTCATAACATTTAGTTAATAAAACTTTTCTTTGACCTGGAGTTTGTAGTTATTCATTATATTGTCGTTCATTTTTTTACTTTCTCTTACTCCTAGTAAGAGGAAGTATTGTAATCGTGTCAAATTTTGATATCGAGTTTTCACCGGAAATATCCATTTTGAGGTCCCCTGAGTCCAAAAAATTGGTTTTTAGCAAATGGCGTGTCTGTGTGTGTGTATGTATGTGAACAGCATAGCTCAAAAACGAAAAATCGTAGAAAGTTCAAACTTGATAATACGTTTAGGTATCACTATGGGACGGTGCGTTATGTGTCAATATTCCTCAACCGGAAGTACCACTTTACTAGTTTTTTTTTTACGTTTTTGCGTTTTCTCAAAAATGGCTCCGAACGATTTTCTTTAAACTTGCTATATCAACTACACATACAAAGAGCTACAACTTTTATTTGAAACATTTCTCCGGGAAAATTCATTTAAGGGCACTTCTGGGGGAGGGTGGGGTTAGGTTTCATTAAAGTGCTATTTCAGTTTATTAGACAATTCTGTCATCTAAATAATGTTAATTAAATTGAATATGTTGTTGAAATTCCGAGTTTGAAAAAAATCAGATAATTGGAAGTGCGTTTTTTTTTGACACTTTACTAATCTTTCATTTTTTCGCGATTTTCTCAAAAATGGCTCCGACGATTTTCTTGAAACTTCGTATACAAAATAAAAATGCAAAGATCTACATCTTTTATTCTGACATTTCTCTGGAAAAATTCATGTAAGGGCAGTTTTAGGGGAGGGGTGGGCTTGCAGCTTCCCCTAAAGTGGTATCATAGTTTGGTATTATACAATTCTATCATCAAAACAAAATTAATTAGAAATAAACAGATGGCCAAAATTCCAAGTTTTAAGAAAATTGTAAGCCGGAAGTGCGCTTATACTGAACAGCTTTTTCAGTTTTCGACGAATTTCGTTATATTTGGTACACAAACTATAACATTTGTCAATTATAATTTTGAGAACAGGAGTAAGAGAAAGTTGTGTGAGTGTTTCACACCAGATTTTTTTCTTTTAATAACATTTCTCCAGGAAAATTAATTTTTTGGAGAGTTCTGAAGAAAACTGTAACGTTACACTCTTGCTCTGAAAGCATCACTTCAGATTTCCAGCATTGTGGAAAGTCGGTTGACCGAAATTAGTTCTTTATAGAAAAGGTTACTGAGATTTTTTTTTTTTTAATTTTCTTGAAAATTGGCGTCAACGATTTTCTTTAAACATAGAATGGAAACTGCACAAAAATTAAACTTACCGTTTCTATTTGAAACCATTTTTTTTTGTGTGTGTATTATGGGACAAATGATTTTTAGGTTTATCTGTAAATTACACTAACAGTATTTCTGGGTTCCAAGGTAGCACTGTCTTCAATTATTAGCGCACATTCCGCTACTTAGTATATCCTAAAATACTATTAACATCTATATTATTAGATGAAATTTTTATGCATCGTTTAATCTTAATGATTAAACGTTTTTTTTTTTTTCAAGTTCGTTATATTTCTTAAATATTTTATTATTTAAATATTTAATTATTTTAGATCCATTAGTTGCTTTATCACTATTTGCATAACGGCACTATTAGGTTATCGTGTACGATTAGGGGGATATGGGATAATTTAAATATAATTATTACCCTATGCTAAGTTTGATTCAATTATCCTAAGAAGGTTATACTATACCATCAACACCGGTTTGCCTTGTGGTTTTAGTATATATATTATAATTCCTGTACATAAGTGCCTTGCAGGTTACGGTTAGAAATCTCATTATCCTTAATTAAATTGGGTTTATCAAACGACATGATTAGTTGATCAATAAATAAAAAAAATAATTTTTATATTACCTTTTATGCCTTTTTTTTAATTAATGTTCAAAATTTAGTCCATTTTCTGATTGATTGTTGTAAGCCCGCTGATACCATTCCTTAAAAAAATTCCCGCACTCCAGTTTCAGCTTCGGTGACGTTATTAAATTTTGTAACATGACTGATAGGATTTGGATACCTGCAAGACTACACCAGTACAAATTTGGTGTGGTGAACGACGAATGGTGGTGGGCCGTTTTGTGTCAGACTGACACTGTCATTCCTAGACTATCAATTTTTGTTTTTAAACAGTGATGTTTATGCTTATGTCCATAAGTCGAAACATTGTGGGGTTGCCAGGAGATGTATGGCCAAGATAGCTAGCGTTCAAGCACACACGGAAAAATACTAATCTTTCAACAAACATTTTGTTAAGTCAAAAAGAACATTAATAAACCCCATTAATGAGTTGAATATTATCACTCTTCTAATTGTGCAATAATTTCACCAGATAATTTAACCCTAATATGGATCTAAAATCATACAAGAACATGGTTTAAAAAAATAAAAAATAAAAATAAATAACTGTACGATCTACTGATGGAGAAATTATCAGTTGATAATCACCAAACATACCACAAACAATGGTTTACTTGGCTGGGGGAGGTAGTGATGTTTTAAAAACAGCAGATTAGTACGGATTTATGCTCCCCTCATGTAGCTCCCACACCGAAAGACAGGGAGACAAGGGATCATACCTAAAACAAAGCACAATCACTCCAAACAATATTTTTCCCTGGTGCATTAATCTACAAGAATTATAAATGAGTTTTTAGTGGTGTTTGTGAGTTTCTAGATGTGTGTGTACCTGTGTGAGTGAGAGGGTGGGGGCTAACGGAGGAGCACAGAGAGAGAAAGAGAGAGAGTGAGAGAGAGCTAATGATTGTATGTATTTTGTAAGTTTTGTGAGAATGTTGGATAGGCCTAAAAACCCCTTGAGAATACCATTATTTGAAACATTTCCACCCATTTTGCCCACATCTAATTATCTAAACCCACTTTAAGGGCTCCCATTGGGAAATACAAAACATTGCCTGGAAGCTAGTATAAATTTCCACCGAGGGTGCTTAAAGGAACAAGCTTAAAGATGAATTCAACATGAAAAAAAAAGTATTCCATCTTAGTCGTTACTATTTTCTAGAAATGTTCTTTAAAATATTGTTAACTCGTGCTTATCTTTGAATCATTGTTTTACTTAAATGTTTAAATAGAATATTAAAAAAACAAAATACTGGTATAAAATACACACATTCTTTCTCATACTGCAGTTTTATATGACAAATTACTTCAAATTTAATAATTTTTTCTAAATGTTTACTTTTCTTCAGTTTTATATTAATGGAAGAATCTAAACTTTTATTAAATTACTTTCTTTTTTTTTTTTGAGGAAAACATAAACTCTCCCCCCGAAAACTTCCTTGAAATGAACTTTTTCAGAATTAAGTTTCAATGATAGATCACTATATTCATAGTTAATTTCCCAGATTTAATGAAATCATGTGTTTTCTCCATGTGTTTTTATGGAGTAAATCGCAGAAAACTGGAAAAACTTTTGCCACTAAAAATGCCACTTCCAATCAACCGATTTTCTTAACTCGCAATTTCGCAACATTTATACTAATTAATATTATTTAGAATGGAATTGTATAATAAACTAAAATAGTACTTTAGAAGAAAATTTTTATTTATTTATTTATTTATTTATTTATTTATTCATTAGGGGGTACATATATTTAAGCTATCAGCTTGTTGTAGGGAGTGGGGAATACAGTATAATAAACATCTATATTCTGAAATAAAATAAAATAAAATAACTATAATAATAACTCCTGTAACAAACAGATAAAATTACACTTAGTACTCACTCCTTAAGGGCGCCTTCCACTGCGAGCGAAGCGGGCTCCGTTCGGTCTCCGTTCAACTCGCAAAGGTTTATCTTCATGTAAGTGCTTCCACTATGAAAAGAGTGAGCGGAGCGGACTGAACGAGTATAAAGAGTTACAAAAGTGGTCGCAGAGTTGAGCGGATTTGGGACGGACTCCGTTCGACTCGCAACGCCAAATCTCATAGAAGTGCTTCCACCAATAGATGAGTCAGCGGAGCGGACTGAGCGAGGAAAAAGGAGCCGTTGTGTCACGCTGTGCAATGCTAGTTTTGAACGGTGTCCGCTAGCCCTTCCCTACCTCCCTCCCTACTTATGCGCGCCTTCCACTGCGAATATCTTTTTCAGCTCATTCTTGAACATGTTCTGTGACTGCAGTATCGTAGTGTATTTGAATAAAATGGAGCTTTTTATTGAAACAGTGCGACAATACCCTTGTTTATGGAATACCAGCGACAGAGATTATCATCTTGTAAATCGTAGAATATCCGTAGTAAATCGCCTTTGATAGGTCTCTCTCTAATGTGGTAGCTCACCCAAAATCTTGGTTTGTTACGCTTCTTTTTCTTATAACTATAGAGTAGCAAGCATTTACTTATCGTATTTATATAGTCATCATCACTGGAATCGTCTGGCATTATTACTAGAAACGAAAAACGAAAAAGAAAACTTCAAACACGACTTGCTCGATCCAACTGGCTATGATGAACTGGTGACCATTCAGTCCGCTGATAATGGAAGCATCAACCCCTTCCATCTCATTTCTCGCTTAGCTCAATCCGCTAACAGGTTTCCGAATCCGCTGACAATGGAAGGCAAATACCTCTTTTATGTAAAATTCTTTTTAGTGGAAGGTCAAAACTATTTTACTCCGTTTCGCTCAGCTATTTCATGCTCATTACCCTTTTGCAGTGGAAGGCATGCTTTAATGTTGCAATAGTACATTTACAAAACTTAAATAATTTAGACTCAAACCAATTATAAATATTAATTCTTTGTCTCCAGCAATTTACAATGTAAAGATAAACACAATTCAATTAATCTATGGAGTCAATTTGAAAATTTGTAGCTTCTCTATGAATAATATAAATTGATCTCTGTATTGTTGATTACGAGGACATGACAACAGGAAATGAACAACATTGTCTCTTTCGCCAGAATTACAGTATTTACACAGACTTCGTTATTTAAATTGTACTCAGAGCCCTTTAAATAAAGGCGGATATCTCTTTTAAATGCTAAGCGAATTTGACAGATAATCCTAATTTTCTTAATATGGAACATTGAAGTTTAAATAAAAATTATTTAAATCGAAAGTACATAAATTTCTATAGTAAAGATTGAAGGTAGAATTGATTACTTTATCAGTATCACAGCTAATGGTATTGTTATTAAAGGTTGTAATTAAACCGTAGAAGTGTGATTCCGCAAGTAAACTGTCCTGAGATTGCCACAGGTAATCCGCCCCACTTTAGAAGAAAATATAATCCCACTTCATCTTCACAAGCTCCAATTGAATGAATTTTCCCGCAGAAAAATGTTTCAAATAGACGTTTTAGCTCTTTATGTGATTGATATTCTGAATTTATAGAAAATTGTTGAAGGCGTTTTTAAGGAAAATCGCAGATAACTGAAAAAAAAAAAACTGTTCAGTAGAAACGCACTTTCGGAAAACCAATTTTCTTTAAATTCGCCGCAAATGGGGCAAAATATTCATTTCTAATTAATATTTGTTATTATAGATGATAGAGTTGTAAACTAATATAGCACCTCAGAAGAAAATATCATCACCTCACACTTTCCCGAAAACCCCATTTAAATGAATTTCCCCTAGAGAAATGTTGCAAATAAATTTTGTAACGCTTTATATGTATAATTGATATATAATAAGTTTCAAAAAAAATGGTGGCAACTATTTTCTAGAAAATCGTAAGAAACTGTAAAATTTCTAAAAACTGTAAAGTGCTTCTTTTAGATTCGGAAGAATTTTAATAGACAACTTCCGGTCGAATCACACGGTGATACCCGAACTGAATTGTGATGTTTGAACTTTCTGTGATTGTTTTGTGTTTGAGCTATGCTCTTTACATATAAATAAACTTACCCAGACTATTTAAAAAAAAAAAAAAAAACACTTTTTCGAACTCAACAGACTTCAATACGTATTATTCCGGTGGAAACTCGATATCGAAAAGAACAACAATACTTACTCTAACAGTAAACTAATCACGCACGACTTTTTCTCTTATTCATTTTTCTCATATTTACAATTCCAAGTAATAAATTGTCTTCAAAATTTGGAATTTTTACTAAACGCACGATCTAATTGATCATAGCACAGACATTATAGGTGGTGCGAATTGTACTTGTTGAATTTTTAGGGATGTGATTTCTAGATTTATTATCTGAATGTGACTACATTGCGTGACAGCACCCATTACAGCCTACTGAAAAAGTAAAAATCAAAATTAAGCATAATTTACAGAGTCCCAAGAAGCCCTGTTTTTCTAGAGAGTTTTTTCCAATAAATATAATTGTGTGTTTTATATATATATGTGCTGTTTGCATTCCGAGAAACTTGCTGGACTAGTTTTACAAGAAAATTACCGAATATCACACTTTTGTTTACCAGATTTTCTTCAAACTTGGCAATGCTTAAAACGTGCCCTAATATTAAATATTTGGTAGAACTTTGTATTCTGTTGAGGTAACGCTTTAGAGGAAGATGAATAATGCAGTTTTCACAAAATGAAATTTCCTGGGACAATTAAGAAAAAAAAAGAAGAGAATGAGAGGTTTTATAAATGCAAAGTATAAGGGAAATTGTGGGTGTTATTTTCGCATAGAGGCAAATTTTGGAGAAAAAGAAATTGCGGAAACTCTGTGGGAGCGTCCTGAAAGGGAATAAATAAGTCAAAGTTAAAATTTTATTAATCGAACATACAACCATACCAAATAACCATTACATTCTCTCTTGCTATTAGTACCGAACAACTATTCCGTTCGATCTCGCTATTAGTGTGTTGATTCTGTCTCTCGATCGTCCGTACTTTGAACTACTAATGTTGCGCACATTAGTTAGTTAAATTTGTTATCAATTTTATGTGACCACACCTTGATAATAATAATAATAATAATAATAATAATAATCTTTATTTATCTTCATTTCTACATACACTTGTATGAACAAGACATGTCAATACATTAAACAATCTAATAAACTTTTTTACAAAGCAAGTCTATGTAAGAAAATCATCCAAATCATATATTACTCTATCTAGGAGCATAGTTTTTTAGTTTAGATTTAAACAATTTCATTGTTGGTGAAGATGAAATTTCATTCGGAAGTGCATTAAATATTTTCCTTCCCATAAATAAATAAGAAGATGTGAATAATGAATGGTTTGCTTGAGGAAAAGGAAGTGGTCAGGGTTCCGAGTATTATAGTTATGGTTCAAGGTGTTGTAATTATTTCTAATTTTGTAGAACCATGAACAGATGGAAAAGATATAAAGAGCTCGTGAGGAATCGTGAGGATTTTGTTATTTTTAAAATATTACTCGACCTTTTTGTAAGTCTATGTATCATCGTCTATTTCAACTATTGTGGTACCACCATACTCTTCAACCTTTTGCCTTGAGCATACCATCAACCATAATCTACGAGAGCCGTTGAATGTAGTGAGTACGGATATCAACCGCACAGCTCAAGTAACACTTTTTATCTATTAATTCAATGTGAGAGAGATGACATAAAGTCAGGTTTCATAGATGCAAATATTTTCATCTTTCACATTATATTATTGTAAGTTTGTCAATCTTCCCTTTGTTCTATGTTAAACACAGTCCACTATAAAAGAGCCAGTGTCACTGTATGTATTTTATTTTATTAACGGTGCAAGAACCGTAGAGGAAAGAGTAATCTACCTATTGGCAGTACCATATATTTAAAAAAAAACTATTCTTTTGGCCGATTTTGTTCCAAAAAAAAAAGTGTGCTGGAAGCGGTACCTATACTAAACACCAAATTTGAGCTACCTACATGTTTTTAAGATATTTTTCAAGAAGCACACAGATAAACGTGCAAGATCATTCGTTGAGAAAATTTCTTTACATACTCGGG
This sequence comes from Triatoma infestans, assembly GCA_011037195.1. Classification (NCBI taxonomy): domain Eukaryota; kingdom Metazoa; phylum Arthropoda; class Insecta; order Hemiptera; family Reduviidae; genus Triatoma; species Triatoma infestans. The sequence continues at coordinate 146,841 of JAAEAF010004929.1, forward strand.
AAACCTAAAAGGTACTTATTTTCTTGTAAATCTCAATTTAGAAAATGTTGGATATTTCCACAATATCTCCTGTTACCAAAATTACAATGTAATTATTACGTGCTAAAGATAATGATTAAGCTAAACAGTTGTTCTGTTTGTCTTACCTTTCGTTCTTATCTTGAATAAAAAAAAACAAATAACCAAGAGAAACGATGGGGTGAAAAAAAAGAAAACAAGGGTAAGTTATGAAAAACGCTTATAATAAAAATAACTTCCATATGGCTGGCTAGTTGGGTACGCTAGGGTAGCTGGGATATGGGCCTGGAATATGCCAGAGAAAATTTTATGGGATAAACTTGCTAGCCCTATTATATTATGTGTTCCTTATGTGAGTGACTGGTTTTTAGCTCTTGTTAGGAAAGACAGTGCTTGGACGGGTGGGTGGAAATATAGCTACGCTGCTGCTACCTGGTTTGGTGCTAGTAGTATAACCCCTTACACCTTGGGGGCTCTGAATTATTGTTCAATAAATGGTGGCTGGTTTTTTCGTAGCGCCTCGGTTCTTTTTTTCCCCCCTACTCTTTGCTTTCATATTTCTTTGGTGAATTTATTGAAATGTAATAACCATAATTGAAAATTTATTTATGCTAACTCAATTCAAAAAATATATCCACTTGTTTAATTCCATTTACAAATTAACTTACAAATTCTTATTTATGGATGTTTTCTTTTCTATTTTGCTATGGATTTAAAAGATAAATGCTTGGGATAAATGCCAAGTTTTGTAAATTAAGTTAAAGAGAATTTAGTATTGGTGAATTTACACCAGAATTTACATTCCGGTAAATTACTATTGTTTTTTTATTTTCTCTTATTTCTGTTAAGACAAAATATTGCAACCAGTGTTAAATTTTCAATATCAAGTTTTCATCGGAAATACAACTTTTGAATTTTCCTGAGTCCGTTAAACTATTTTTTTTTTTTTTTAAGAAATTGGTCTGTGTGCGCGTGTGATATTTTGTTGAAGTTTCTACCATTGGATCGGACAATAAGGTTTTGGTCAAAATTGCTCGACCGGAAAAGTACAACTTGAAATTTACTGAATGGATTTTTTTTTTTTTTAAACATTTTTCCAATTTTCTCGCAAATGGTTCAAACGATTTTCTTTAAACTTGGTACTCTAATTATACATAAAAAGAGCTATAACTTTTATATGAAAGATTTTTCGCAGGAAAGTTTATTTTGTGGATGGTATGGGGGTTATCATTCCCTCAAAGTGCTATTTTTAATTTAATTAATTTATTATATCATTTAGATATAATATTAATAAGAATTAAATATTTTGCGAAAAAAATTTAGAGTTTGAAGAAAAACGAATCGACCGATAGTGCGATTTTTAGACAACAGTTTCTTTTTTCCCCAGTTATCTGCAATTTTTTTCACGATGAAGAAACCAAGAGATTTCATTAACTATTCATACAAAGATTTATCAATTTTATTAAAAATATGTGGATGGGTCCGCAATGCTGGATAACATCTGGTATTTTATCCGTCGTAGCATGCATATTCATTTGGTTCCAGATCCATCTGGTTTCGGATTTTCATCCATCGTGTCCACCAAGTTCGTGTAGAGATTCACTTCAACGTATTTTTTCTGTTACTCTCATTCTTGTTGGTTGTATACATGTGGGGAGATTATAAAGTTATGTTAGTACTTATGATATATTTATTCTTATATCTTTATATATATATATATATATATATATATATATTGCTGTTTTGATGTTCCTTACGACCGCTGTATTCAAAGTTGTAAATTGGATGTTGAGGTTAAGTTAAGGTTATGTTGGATGTTAAATAAGATTTGTATTAAAACCTTTGTACAGACCCTGAAGAAGGCAATAAATTTGCCGAAACTTCGGTGGAAATTTAAAAAGAGTTCTTTTGTATGACCGAAACTCAACATCCAATTTTCAACATTTATATATATATATATATATATTTATATATATTTATAATAATTCCATTTTGCCATTAGACACACACACACACACATAGTAACATAGCCTTTAAACTCCGCTCATGTATACAACCAATAAACCAACAAGTGGGCGTGTAACAGAAATATTACGTTGAAATGAACTCTTTACAAGAACTTGGTGAATTTGCTCTGACGATAGATGAAAATCCGAAACTTTTCAGGAACCAAATGAATATGCATTGTAATTTGATTGTATTGGGAGTAAATGAAAGATGGTAATTAATAATTGATTATTATAATTTATATTTAGATCTTCTCAAAAGGGAGAATATCTTATATTTAGATCTTCTCATTAGATCTGTGTTTATCTGGCTTGATTAAGGAATAAAAAATAATCAGAGAATCAACATAAAAAAAAAAATACATATAATTTGAAGATAAATTTAGACTACAAAAATAAAATCTTATTCTTTAAATAATAGTAAAATCACACTTAAGCAGTAACTAGATTAATTGTTACAACTTAACAATATTTAAGGGTTTTTAACACGAAGGTTGGGCCTTAACTCTCTTTTTTCACTTAGACACTGTTATATAAATTGCCACTGAACACTGTTTTCTAAACCACAAAAATTTGATTCTCACCTACTTCAGGCCCTACATATATATCATCCCTCCCTCCATTGATAAGAGGATGGAAGGGAAATTCCTTTTATTATTACTAAAGGTATTCTACCTTTCTAACTGTCCCTCATTGTTTCATCCTAGCCTTCGTAAAAACCCAATCCTGAAATTGCACTAAACAACAACCAATATTAAATGTTTCTCTACTAATATATTTTACTTATAATCACATATATTTATTTATCCCAAAGATCTACATATTACAGCATGCTGCTTCGGATAAATTACCAGAACTTATCAATTTCATTTGAAACTTTTCCCCAGTAAAATTCATTTAAAGGAATTTTTCGGCGAGGTTAAAAATTCATCAGTTTTATTGTTTAATTTCTCCAATTGATATATCATTGAAGTCATATAATCATTTAGTAACAATTATTAGTCTGAAGAAAATTTTTCAATCATAATTATGTAAACTGCAGGGAAAGAAAATCATCTGAGTGTTTCACATCATATTTTTAGCTTTTATATGAAACATACTTGACATATGTATTAGGAATTTGTATATACGGGTATGTATAAATTAATCAAATTTAAATAATTGTTAATCATTGTCATTAAAATCACCACTGTCAATTTCATTAACTATCACGATCAGCAAACATTGACAATTTTGATTAATTGTAAACAAACATGTAATATTCACGCATATCTAATTATGTGCAAACTTTCATTTTAAAAACCAAAAAAAAAACAAAACATTTCTTTGTTTATCTGCTACTGTATTTTTTTTTTTATTGTGACATAATATTTTCTCCAAATTTCACTCTCTTTATCGCATTGTTGATATAGTCTGGGTTTATCTTTTTTATTATTATTAGGAAGTTTGGGTCAATCAAGACTGATCTCTCGGAGATCAGCTGATACCGGTCGATATTACAAAGATATGCTGTTCAATTCGACAGATAGCATTTTTTGTTGACAAATAAATGGTTATTCACTTATGAAAACAACATTATTATTTTATTTTTTAACAATGGATTTTCAGGTTAATTTCTGTTGAATGCAGTGTGATTTAAATTCTACATAAGAAAATGAGATAATTATGATCTTTTATTGGTTGGTTAGAAGTGAATATTATGATTCCATTGTGGGGGGGGGGGAGGTTGGCTAGTGTAATGTGTTTGGTTGAGTGTGTTGCAATGTGTAGCGTGTTGCGTGTTGAAAGGGCTTATGAGTATGTATGTCTTAGAGAGAGATAAGAAATTGGGAATAAAAACCACTGTTTTTAAATAAATAATTTAACAATATATAAATTTATTAACTTTACAAATAATAATTATTTGTTATAATTGTGAATAATGAATTAACTTATAAACATAACGGAAACTTTTGCACTTGATTGATTTAAACTCAAATGTTAAACACTTATAACTGGCACTGATATGCACTCTGGAATAAACATTGGTTGAATGCTGAAATTAGAATGACGAAATAATGCTCTTCTTGGTAGTTAAAACCTGTCCCTTTATGTTTGATTTCTAGAAGGGGTTAAAAGACAAAGAGTGGCCGAGTTCTTCGACCTCTCTTGTAACGGTGTCTTGTACCTGGTTTTGACCAGCCAACTTGCTTAATATAATTTTTTGCGCCAATCACACTAACATCGCGAACCCCCTAACTTTGACACCACCATCTACAGTCCTGTCTATTTAGATATCTGGGGAGAGACTCCTCGGTAAAGCTTGAAGCCGACAATTTCTCCTTCACTCCCAAAGAGGCGAAGTTTCAACTGTACAAAGCGCCACACACTGACAGTGCTATGCTATTTCCACTTTTTCCTGACAAAAACGTATATAAGCTATCTTTCAGCCGTAGTGGTTAAAATAATAAATATACATTTTTTTTACTACCTACTTGCTGGCTTAATAACTGAAATCGTATCAGAGTTTAGAAATCGAGTTTTAATTATGTTTAAATATGTTTTTTTCAGAGGCACTCAATTATATTTAAAAAAATCGTTTTAGTTTATGGTTCTAAAAGTGTGTTCAGGGGTACAGAGTATGACACAAACATTACAGCTCAAATAATAAAAACGCTGACGTATATGACAATGATTTCGGATAAAAAACTGACAACCGGAATGCAATTTTTTTGACTCATTTTTTGTTTGTTTTAATCTGATTAATTTTTATTGAAGCAATCGTGGAAAATTTGTTAATTAGAACCTTTATTTTACTTCTAGAGAAAATCATATAAGTGTTTTACATTAGATTTTCTTTATTATATGGAAAAAATACCTAGAAAAGCTCGAAGTTTTTTTTTTCTGGTTACTTATTTCACGAAAAAGTTTTCACAAGAATTATTTATTACAAGGAAAAAAAAACACTATAATATCTAACGTCAGATTTTTTACAAAAAAAAAAAATTTGCAAAAAAAAAAACAAAAAAAATGATATATATATTTTGATGGAAATAAATTTTCTTCTGAATTTCATAAACAATTCGTATAAATAAATTTTTATTTGAAATTTTAGATTGGATCAAACAAACAAACACACACACACACAGACAAACTTACACTTACTGTTTGTACTCTATAGTAATTAGGTTATGCAAATTTTTACAAGTTTTAATTCTCACGATATAAACATGACTTTTTTATGTACTGTCAAAAATAATACGTATTTATTTGCATACAGGAGAGAGTGAAACAGAGAGTTAGAGAGAGAGGGACATATAGAGCTAATAAGAGAAATTTGCGATAAAAAAGAAAAAAAAGATATTGATTTTTGAAAAATTAAAACAAATTATTTGAATATATTAAAAGTAATTTAAATAAATAAATAAAATCGGCAACAGAAAATTCAGGAAAAAACTAAATAAAACAATGTAGAAGTGATATGATGACCAAATGAAAAACTTTTATATGACAATATTAACCAATTTGACATGAACTCGACCATAATGATATCCAACCAATTATAACTGATTGATTGATTGGCTGATTTATTAACCCCTATTTAGGAAAAAGATTAAAAGCAATAAGTACCTGATAACCTCTCTTTTTAAAGTAAATTGTATCATTATATCAATATTAATGTTGAAATGTTATTGGTGTGATGTGTGTTTGTAGTAGTGGTTAGTTTGTGTAGCACGAGCGGTTTTGTAAAGAGCTTGTGAGTACATATGTTTAAGAGAGAAGTATTAAAAATAATCAAGAGAGCACCACTGTTAACAATAAATATATTCACTTAAAATAACAACTACAAGTTATTTGCAATGAATGTAAAAAGCTTATTAATTTATAGAAACTAGACTCTTGTGTTTTAACTTATAACTGGCACTGATGCTAAGAGAGCGAAAGACTTGTGTTCTCATTGAATGTCTATTTCAGACTGTTCTTGTTTGAAAGCAGAATCTAGACTTGTCTGGTTGGGAGCAGAATTTAGACTGTTCAAATCCTTTCAAATAATGCTGGTATGTCTGGAGGGAATGTATTGTGTTACCCTAACTGTTTCTTGTCCCTTTGTCTCTTCAGTACCGTTGACCTAAATTATAGTACCTGTCTCTTTCCCCTTCACTAAAATACTCTGTTTGAACCAGCTAAAATTCACAAAATTATTTTACTAAACTATTTTCAAAATACTTATTTTCTTTCCTATCTTTCTTCCATTACAATGTCCATATAAGACTTTCAGATTTACTTTCTTTTACTCGCAAGTAAGAGGAAGTGTTGGGATTAGGGATTGTAAATTTACCAACTTTTTCAGTTAACGGTAATTTGGTAAATGAAAATTAAAATACCGGTAATTTTTTTTTTTTTTTAGAGTAATACATATTTTGTATGTTTTTTTGTAATAATACATAAATAATTTGATAGAATAATACATATTTTTGCACAATCTTAAGGCATAATATTATTAATCTTGTAATAAATATTTGTATTTAATTATTTTAAATAGTTTCTTAGAAGTATAAAAATTATTTAAGGTTCAAATTTTAATGTTATTTTACAATAATATTGTATTAATGTCCTGTCATAAATGTGGTGTATAGAAAATTGGTATTAATTTAAAAAATACGTGAAATATTAAAAAAGGAGATATTTACTTACTATTTAAGAAAAACGTTGATTGTAAAGATTTTAAAACTTTAAAAAAATCTCAAAAAAACTGCAGATCACAAATTACATATGCTAACTGTAACTAGCGTTTTCTGTACGATTTACAGTTGGCTCTCAAACCCAAGAAAGTTTAAATTAAAATTAAACAAAAAAATATCTCACATAAAATTAATAAAATTTAGTATATTGTTGCTTATACTTACCTGTTTTTTTAAATTTTCAATGTCCCCTTTAAGCCCTTTTAAATATCTACGTAAAAACACAATATTTTCTACATAAAAATTTCTAGTATGGATTTTTTCATTTACCGAACGTTTTTTTGTAAATCGGTAAACCGGTATACAATCCCTAGTTGGGAACGGATCAAATTTTCCAAATTGTGTTTTCACCGGAAATGCTATAATTTGAGGCTTCCTCTTTAGTACGAAAATAATGTATTTAACGAATGGCATATGTTTGTGTGTCTTAAAAACGAAAAATCGCGGGAAGTTTAAAATTGGTATTCCGTTTAGTTAGTTTTTTTTTTTCAGTGCACTGCCAGCTTCCGAAGCAGTGTTCTGTAGCTACAGGCAACACTGCCCATCACCGGACAGTGAGCTGTAGAGGCTTCTAGGAAGACAGAATATAAGAGTAGTATGTCCACCAATCGGAAGTACGACTTTATTTTTTTTTTTATATTTTATTTTTTTTTTGTCAGTTCCTTAAAAAATGGTTCAAACAATTTTCTCTAAAGTTAATATACTAATCTACTTATCACTTTTTATTTGTAACATTTTCTCATGAAAATTGATGTTTGGGGGGGGGGCTTCTGGGAGAACGGTAGCGTTAAACTTTCCTCTAAAGCACCATTTTAATACAATATATGATTTCCCCCATCTATACAATATTAATATAGATTGAGAGCAATATTAATTACAATTCCAAATTTGAAAAAAAAAATCGGTTAATCTTAAAATGCGACTTTTAGAATAACAAAACTTAACTTTTTTTACTTTTTTTTTTAAGTTTTCTCGAAAACGACCATAACGAATTTATTCCTTTAAACTTGGAATGCTAAATGCACACAGATATAACTCTATCACATTATTTATTTATAATTTATTCTCCGAAAAACAAATCTTTATTGGACAGTTCTGCGGAATTTTTACCAATAAGAAAATTTATTTCATTTTATACTGAATCTATTAAAAGCCAGTAGAGAAAGCAGTATGGGTGTTCAAATCAGTTTTTTTTTTTGTATTTATTTCCTGTCAATTTGCAGAAACACACAGCCATAACAATATTAAATGGTAAAATAAAACCAATGTGTGGTTTAGCATACCAATGGATAAGCGTTTTAATATACAATGAGAACATTTGGAAATTAATGATGTGAAAATGATGGCCGACAATAAATATGTAATTTGAATATCACAAAAATAAAAATAAAAAAAGTATTTATTTACGCAAATTTCATTGCCATTTAAAAATTGGCGAGTTTGTTGGCGTCATATATTTCACTTATCGCTACTTAGGAGTGGAAAAAATATTGGTAAGAGAAAGTAAAAATAAAAATAAAAAAATTGTGATACATTCTTACGACGACTTTCTCTTACTGTGACTAACATTGTTTTATTATTGAGAAATTTACTTCCAAACTTGGAATATTTCTCAATTTAATTAATTTCAATATTATACGTACAGTTGGGGGAATCTAAAATGAAAATCACATTTGAGGGGAAAGCGTGACCTTCAAGGTCCCCCCCACCACCACCACCACAGAAAACCCCTAAAATTTGCTTAGATAAATCTGTTAGGTCTATAAATTTACTACTGATATACTAAGTATAATGGGTTTGAGAAGGAGAGAAGTTGGGTTAAATAGATAAATAAACTAGAAGTATAGCTGAACACTCTATAATAAAAAAGTAGCACAAACCTGCCTGGACTTTACACTAAAATATATTAAATGGTAGTGAGAGGTAAAGAGAAAGGTTGATGACGCGTTGTTACTGGTGTATAAACTCTGCTGCAAGACTGCGGTAGACCCCACCCCCCACCCTATGGCTGAAACAGCTGTATTTAAACAGTTTCTCCTACTCTAGTCTGGCCTAAACTAGAGAGTGATCCTGTCTCTCTCTCCCTCTCTGCTTTGGATCTCTCTCTTCGGATCCTATTACACTAAGGTTCAAACAAACTCGTTGGTATCTTTTGTAATATGATGTGTATGGGGGGGGTATAAAAAAGAAATTCAGAATAGTAAATAATTATAATTTTTAATTTAAATCTTCTCTAAAGGGATCTCGTGAGTTCTGTGTTCATCTGGATTGATTAAGGGATAAAAACTAATTAGAGAATAAACTTAAAAAAGAAATACATATAATTAAACAATTTAGACTACAAGTAAAATCTTATTCTTTAAATAATAGTAAAATCACACTTAAGCAGTGACTAGATTAATTTGTACAACTTAACAATATTTAAGGGTTTTTAAGCTGAAGGTTGGGCCTTAACTCTCGTATAACACTACGACACTGTTTTATAAATTGCCACTGAGCATGATTTCCTTAACCACAAAAATTTTTGATCCTCCCTATTTGAGGCTCTACATATATATAATCCCTCCCTCTATTGAAGGGAGAAAGGAAGGGAAATTCCCTTTTATTGTACTAAAGGTATTCTACCTTTCTGACAGTTTATTATTGTTTTCATCCAACCTTTGAAAAAACCCAGGCTTGATATTGCTCTAAATAATAAATCAATATTAAATATATTTCTACTAATATATTTTACAAAATCATAATTTATATTTTTCCACCATTTCGCCCAAAAGTCTACCTACACATTACACATTATACAGATATTCGGTGAAAACTGAACTCAATTCTTCTCCAAAACCTCTCAAAAATGAATTATCCCAGAAAGTTTAGAAGAAATTATTGGGGCCATTTTCCGGAAAATAGCTAGAAAAAAAATTGCCAAAAAAACATTCTATAAATTCGCATTTTTATTTTTTATTTTTCAAGTTTCCATTGTTGACAATTGGCAGGAAAATTTTCGGTCGAATCTATGGATGATCAGATTCGACTAAAAGGAATATCAAGTTTTACCATATTTTCTTCAGCAACTTTCCATTTTTTAATTATCTTGTTATCCACACATAAACATACACACAACACACACAGACAGACAGCTGTAAAACATTTGAGAAATGATCAAATAAAGAGAGAAATTATATTGAAAAGACACAACTTTTTCGTATTTCGACTCCTGCCAAATATTCATCAAAAGTGCTTACAAAATGGAAAGGAAAAATTTAGAAAGGTTAAAGGTAATAAAAAGGGAAAAACTTGTATATTAAACAAAAATGTGTCAATGTGTGAGAAATGTGTCAACTTGAGAATAGCGTTAAAGTCGTTGTGACAGATTCACGTCGGATTAGTTTTTCAATCAATATATATATAAAGACGGCTTTCCATTCGAGTTCTGTCTCGCTCTTTCTCCGTTAAGATAACATAAGTACAGTTAGAGTCTTAAGATTTTAAATAAAAGTTAGGATTATATTATAAATGTAGAAGGGCTATAGCATTATTTGAACTATGAAGTGGCAGGTAAGGGAATATATACATCGTCACCGTGGGAACAAATAAGTTGGGGTGGTAAAATGGATGTGACTGGATGATGTGTTTTTGTGTTTGTCTGAGATGTGGTGTGCACATTAAAGGAAAAAACTGAAAAAAAAAGAAGAAAGGAATATTGTAGAAAGTGGATATATACACGCGCACATATTACACAGACAGACATAGAACAAATAGAACGAGGTAGCAAGAAGCAAAATGCCAGAGTGTTAAAACTTATATGGGGAATGTTAAAGAGCCATCTATATGTAAAAGACAGTAAAGTAGCACCATGTCTATGTTGAAAGCTGTGCATACACCCACTAGGAAAACATGGCATTGTGATGTGGCATATGTGAAGGAGAGTGTGTTTGTAATGATGGTGGTAAAATGGATGAATGAAGGGAGGAGTGGAGTTTGGCACAGAAAAACACAAACACATACATACACACACACGTATATATATATCTATTATATATATATATATATATACTAGATGTAAATAAAGTCTAGAGAACACCATTACCCGCATATGTTACGCCCATTCTCTAACAGACAAAGTGCACATCATGGTAACATGTGCGCAAATGTGTTCACGTGTGATCGTGTTGTGATATCAAACTGCCAATATGCTGCAATTTCTTCTATTTTTTTTTTTTTTTTTTTTTTTTGCCAACGGTAAATACATTTCTCCTCTTCCGGACTTCCTGCTTGCTCCAGAACGGCATTATAAGGGATAGAAAAACAATAACTACAACTGGAGGAGTTAGCGTAATAGTAGGAGATAGTTTTTTTTCTCTTCAAAAATAAAGGACGTTATATCTACACTACAAGAGTATCTTTCCTCATATTTTCAATCAACGTATTTATTTATTTACACGTTTGTTCCTTACGTCTTCAGCGTAAATCACTTCAAACTCATACTTTATTAATAAATTTTAAATCTTTGTCATTAATGCTGATAATAGAAAATCCATTTTTTTTTTTTTTTTTAATTTAAAGTGCGTCAACATCTATGGCCCGGAGCCTTCTCAGTGCACTGCCGGCCTCCAGACAGTGTTCTTTCGTTACAAACAACACTGTCCATCACCGGACAGGGAGCTGTAGAGGCTTCTAGGAAGAAAAAAAAAACCAAGGGCAGCACAGCTGGACCGCGAACCCGGGTCCTCCGCGTGAGAGTCCAGTACGCTAGCCACTTAGCTATTCCCTTCCCTAAAATCCTAAATAAGTTTAATTAAACATTAGAGACAAATATGTGATCTGAATCGCTCACATGACTACCTTTTACTATAATTAATACTACTTATTCAACAATTTTGTTTTTTAAATTACAACGTCCACAAAGTTTAATTAGGCTAGTTATAAAAATAAGAGGATTTTACTTGTATCCCTCAGCGGCCGGCCCTATGTGGATAGTCCCCTATCAATAAACCAACAATTCTTATGCAAATTTAAATTTAAACTATCTGGCAGATTCCACAACTCTACCTTTTTTCCATGCCATATTTATAGAAACTCGCAGCCGTTTTCGAGAAAATACGCCCCCCAAAAAAACTCAAAAACCTATTCTGTAAAGTCGCACGTCCAGTATTCCGATTTTATTCAAATTTGGAATTCTAGGAGTGCATTAATATATTATTAGTATCATTAATGATATATTAATGTGTATTACATTTTTATGCATGTGGTAAAACTTTTTTTTTTTTTTACATTTTTATTGATTTTTACAACTGCACAATTTGCATGCAATAAGTAAAACAGATAATATGCGAATTATGTGTGCATTGGCTGAAGGCCGCGGCACACGACCTGATCTACGTGAACGACTGTCATCCAGCGATGGCAGCCGTAACAAACCATTAAGAATGGAGTCTCACAACTGTCCTAAGGCAGCCGATTGTGTAAGTAGATGATCATGAGGCCATCGACGCTTCAGTCGCCGCAATGGGTTAGAGGGGAGAGTTGTGGTTGAGAGCGCTTGGATAAGTGGATTTGAATGAGAGGATAGTTGGGAATGGAACTTTAGATATCGGGACTTGGCTATTGCAGAAACGAAGGGAATTTTTAGGTCGTTATGGATGGTGTGATTGGAAACGTAGAAGGGAGCATTGACTATAGTGCGAAGGATTTTAGACTGTAGGGACTGAATGCGGTAAAGGTTTGAATGTCTGGCTGTTCCATATAGTTCGATTCCGTAAGTCCAAATAGGGGCTAATAGAGAGTAATACAGTTGTCGTTTGTTATGTAATGTAAGTTTCGAACGTATGTCTAGAAGTTTTTTTAGTATTTTGTATCTGTTATTCAGTTCAGTTCTTTTTAGTTAGTCCAAGTTAGTCGTTTGTCAAGATTGAGACCAAGGTAACGAACTTTTGTGACGGGAGGTAAAGGAATGTGGTTGAAATATATAGGAGGAAGGGTTTTTCGATTTAATGTGAAGACTATGTAATTGGATTTGAGTTGATTCACCTTTATTCTTCACTTTCGGAGCCAGGGCTCAAGGATGTTGAGATGGGATTGAAGATGTCTAGCTGACATGACGGGATCATTATGAGGGGATAGGATGGCCGTATCGTCGGCGAAGGTGAAGGTGACCGTATCAGAATGTAGTGGGAGGTCAGCAGTATATACTGTGTAAAGAAGGGGAGCGAGTATATTTCCTTGTGGAACACCAGCGTGAATAGGAAATATGGGAGAAAATGAGGATCCTTGGACAACCATGAAATGGCGATCGGCAAGATATGATTTGAGGATGAGGTAATAAGTGGAAGGAAGGATGCCCTTAAGTTTCCACAATAAGCCCGGATGCCATACCCGATCAAACGCTTGAGAGATGTCCAGGAAGGCTCCCGAGCAGTATTGCTTCCGCTCAAGGGAGGTAGCGATGGTGTCTACAACTCTGTGTGCCTGGTGAATGGTAGAGTGATAACTGCGGAAACCGAATTGGTGATCAGGAATAATATTGAGTGGAGCTAATAGAGTATGGAGGCGGGATAGAAGAAGTTTTTCAAAAATTTTTCCTAGTAATGGTAATAAACTAATGGGTCGATAAGAGGAAGAGGAATGAACGGGTTATTAGGTAAAACTAAATAATATATATAAATATATATATAGTGGTAAAACTAAATATATATATTACATTGATGTGTACTGTTAAGGAAAGCATAACAGTAGTGTTCCCTCAAAGTCCACAAAAAAAAGAAGAAATAATACTTGTAGGAAAAATGTTTCAAATAAAAGTGTTAGGTAATTATGTGTGCAGTTAATATGCAAAATTGTTGGAGCCATTTTTGAGATAATCGAGAAAAACAGAGAAAAAAAAAATTCAGTAAGTTGCACTCCTGATTCATGGATTTCCTCCAAAAACATTTTTGTGTAGATGCAGTGGTAATATTTAAACTCGGAATACCAAGTGTGGACTTTCTGCGATTTTTTATATTTCTGAGTATTTTGTTAACAGTAAGAAAAAGTATCAGAGACATTTTCCGTGGTAGCCTGCTTCATTTTGTGGTCATCGACCGGTTTCGGGCGTTCGCCCATTTTCAGGATGCGTTTGTCAGACAGTGTGATAATGATAACACAGACTTGCACAGAGCAAAGTCAGTTTATACACTGACTGGTGTTTTTTAATTGTATTTTAAAACTAAACTCTTAAACTAGGCCAAGGGGAGGTATGGTCATGGTAGATGGGTGGGAAAAGAGCACGTGTTTGGGTTGTTAAAGGGGCAAATTTTCCTTAAAATGGAAACAACACGTGGGGGCCTAATTTTTAAATTCTGTTGTTGGAGGGAGATTCACTTGACAATTAAACAATCAGAATAACATTAAAATTAAATTAAATAACGATTACAAGCTAACACAATTTAAAATTAAGCGATTAAAATAATAAATATATACAAATATCATGTATATATATATAAAACATGATGTATATATAATGTATGATATGTGTATGTGTATATACAATATACACATGGTAGGTATTTATGTGGTATATATAGTGTATATGTATGGTATGTTTAGAATATGTATGTACTGTAATATATATAGTACAATATACGAGGTGTGAAAATTAAGTAATGAGACTGATTTTTTATCTTTTTTTTATTCAAATAAAATTACAATTCAACATTGTCCCCTTCAAAGTAACTACCTTGGAAGCCACACAACGCTGAAGACGATTCTTCCATTCGTCATAGCAGTGCTGGAACTCGGATACTGGAATAGACTTCAGTTGGTCGGTTACGGCTGTTTGAATATTCTCCAATGTTCCAAAATGACGTCCCTTGAGGTGATTTTTCAATTTGGGGAACAAAAAAAAGTCACATGGACTCAAGTCGGGTGAATAAGGAGGCTGAGGAGCCACAGGAATGTTATTACTGGCCAAATACTATTTTTCTACTACTATTTTTCGAAACCATTTTTGCACAAATTTTTCTCATCCCAATTCATTAGTCAAAATTTGATGAACGGTTGTGTGAGTCAAATTCAACTCTTCGCCGATCATTCGGAATGTCAAACGACGATCTGAACGCACGAGATCGCGGATTCTGCAAACATTTTCGTCGGTTCTTGAAGATGAAGGCCTTCCGCTGCGAGGCTCGTCTTCAATTGATTCCCTTCCTTCTGCAAACGAAAAAAGTCACTACGGACAGTGCAACAACTCTAGCATTTTCAAATTTGCACTCGACGTGTATCAGATGTTTACTTGCCCTACCACGCATGCGCCGCGTCTCCAGTGTTGCCAGATCGAACACTAGAAAATCAGTCTCATTACTTAATTTACACACCTCGTATATATATATATATATTACATAGTTATACATATCATAAAATATGTGTATTTAATTTTTATTATGTTAATCGCTTAATTTTAAATTGTGTTAGCTTGAAATCGTTATTTAATTTAATTTTAATGTTATTCTGATTATTTAATTGTGAAGTGAATCTCCCTCCAACAACAGAGTTTAGTCGAAATCGGTCGATGACCACAAAATGAAGCAGGTTACCACGGAAAATGTCTCTGATGCTTTCCAGCTCTGTGGAACCAAAACCACCACAACTAGTAAGAAAAAGTAATAAGCCTAGTAAACTAGAATAAGAAGACTAGGAGCGGAAGTTAGTAAAAATATCGTGTAAAACCTTCACACAACTATTTATTCCATTTCTCTTGAAGTTCTTCTTCATTGACGTAATTTCATAATACTATGAAATTTGTAACTCTTGAATTGCTATTAATATTTTCAGCTCTGTGAAAATGTTCAGATAAAAGTTCAACTTTGAAGAAAATTGGTCTGTTATATCCGTTATAATTGCAACAATAAAAGGAAATTATATGAGTGTTTCTTTTTTCTATTTTCTATTTTATTTATAAAACAGGAAACGATCGATGTATTTGTTCGATTAAAATAATAATTGCGAAAGTTTTTTTTCACTTATACTAATTTTTTTGTAAAACCAAAATAAATAATACAAAAAGAAGAAGAAAAGTTTAAACTTTATTCCCCAAACAATAAAAAAAATATATATATTAGTTAACAAAATTTTCATTAAAAAAACATTATTTACCAGGAAATAAAAAAACAAAAGAAAAAAGAAAAACGGAAAACATATATACTGTATTATGAATAAGCAAATAGAGATTCATTTAATAAACATACAATAATTTCCCGGGATGCAAATAAACTTTCTAGACTGGTTGGAGGGAGGGAAAATGTATTTAAAAAAACAAAACAAAAAAACAAATAACAAAAAAAAAATCTCAACCAATTAAAAGGATCGTTTCCCCATTAATTTGCAGATACAGTTTTTTGTTTTCTTTTTTTTTTTTAATTTCCTTGTAGTTTATTCACTCTCGTTCTTCATTAGTGATCCGTTCATTTAAACTTTAAATAATAATAATAAATATTCTGTTTTCGTATTTTTATTTAAGAATGGAAATTTTTTATAATTAGGAAAATTTTTATACTCTATGTGCTGACTAATTAAGAAAAATAAGGAGAAAACAAAGTTGGGAGGTGGGGGGAGGATTATAATTTTAAAGCAATCTGTTTCTATAAATGAAATCGAATTTTTATTCAGATTTCATTCATTTGTTCAATTACGCGTGATAATAAATGATAATTGAATGTTATACTTTTCTTCAACTTTTTGAGCAAGTAGTGGTGAAATTTTCACCGGAATACATTTTTTTGAGGTTCCTTAAGGTTCCTTTGAGGTTCCTAAAAACTACTTCTTAACAAATTGGACCACGCTGCAGGGAAATAGGTCAGACCACTTCTTCAAAGAAATTTGACGTTTCTGTGGATATCCTAGACAAAAAACATGAAACTTACTAACACTCACACAATATACGCATCTGGGCTTTCCAGGAGAATAGGATGTGAGTTGATGTGTGCGTGTTTAGTATTTCAACTATATAAATAATATGTATAAATACTATTCCTAGGTTAGAGAAAAAGTTGAAGAATTTAGAAATCATATGCCAATCATAATGACATTAGGCAATCCTTTATTATTTAATAATAGATTTAGCGTACCCTCTCAAACAAACTCCAGCTTGACATCTCACATACTTTGTGCTCATTAGAGAATATCTATGATCTATTTAAAAAAAGCATTTACACTTATATCCAAACGAGCCGGTGTAGATCTTCCGGTCTTAATCGATTTGGTTTTTTAATCAATTCTTTTAGTTATTTATCGCTAGCAAAATTGAACTTAAAGTGGGTCTGTATGTATGTATGTCTGTCTACGGAAAATCCAAGAAAGTTTAAACTTAATTTAATAATATTATTGTGGTATCTGTAGGGTATAAAGATTTAGCTTTGGCCATACGTTTCGGCATGGATTTATGCCTTCTTCAGTGGCTTGAAAAACCCAATGAAAATACATACCTGTTTAGTTGATTGAGAAAATATATAAATTATATAAAATAGATCAAATTTATATAAAACATATTAAATTATATAAAATAGATCAAAAAATCTCAACCAATATAGTTTCCACATTAACTTACAAGTAAAGTTTCTCTTTTTTTCAATTTCCATGTAATTTATTAACTTTTGTTCTTCATTAATGATCCGTCAAATAATAAATAAAAATAATAATATTAATAATAAAAATAATTGTAATAATAAATATTCTGGTTTCCCCATTTAATTTCCTATTTAATTTATATTTCGTTTTTGGATTCTTTGAAAAACTTAATGTCATTTAAGAGCAACCAATGGACTTGACAGTAAAGTTTTGATGAATAATCAGTTAACTAGAATTACCATTTAGTGAATAAGGAATAGGACTTTTTGTCCGACTTTCTCTAAAATGGTTCGCTTTTTTTCCATTTTCTTTAAACTTGGAATAGGTTAGGATTGAATCTATTTTATTTATTTATTTATTTTTTTTTTATTAGAATGTTCCAATAATATAGACTGTTTTATTAAAAGGTAAAGTGTCTATTTAATATGGTTCAGAGTGCAAAGGACCATTGATGTTGTGCACCTTTGAAAATACAAAAAAAAATCAAATAAAATAAACTTGGAATATCAAATAATTAGATATTTTACATGAAATATTTCAAGTAATTGCGAGTTGATGAGAGAACATTAGTACTGTAGAGCGGTCTGTACGGGGAAAATGGACTAGCCACTTCTTCTCTGGAGTAGCCACGTGATGACTCTCACATTATAGGAGCTTGTGGAGTAGTTTTTATGTTTGAAGAAAAACGTTAGATACATTTTCGAGAAAACTCAAAAAAAAGAAACTCAGTAACTTATTCTAAAAAAAAAATCGCAATTTTGGTAATTCATTTTTCTTCACACTCGTAATTCATTTATTAAACCTTAGCCTTACATAAATGGTAGAACCTTATATTGTACTGAAGTATCACTTTACAATGCATTTCCCCCCAAAAACTTCCTAAAATCAACTTCCTCAGAAAATTCGAGAAGCGTTCTCGAGAAAAAGAGTCCACAAAATTATTCTGTTAAGCTGCACTTTTTGTTGGGGAACATTATTGTCAAATTCGATGGTGATATTTAAACGGAGCTTGCAACAATTTTCTGGTATATTTCTTTCTCACAAACATACGTACAGACCAGATGCTATAAAATTTTTTTTTCCGTATTCAGAGGATCGAAAAACATGGAAAAATTTAATTTTAAAACTTTGAAACGATCACAATACTTTCTCTTCTAACAGAGAAAGAAAAAAGAATATATTAAGTTATTGTATATACTAAAAAAAAAAAAAAAAAAAATGCCGTATTATTATAAATTAATAATGTATTTATTTATTTATTTATTTATTTAGAATTATTGATAAATTTATAAAAGTGCCTTTATATTTATAAAAATATAAAAGATTCCCTTTCTTATATAAATGTATATATGAAAAAGTATCTATAAGAAAAGAAATGTTGACAATAGAAGAAAGCTTGTCTCTTCAAACCAAAGCCAATGTTTGTCAACCAGTTTATATATATATAACAGTATTTCAATTTCATGTGATAAGGAATTCTATGTGATACTACAATTCTATCATTTTTGATTTGGAAAAGAAACAATTCTTTGAGAAAATAAAATATTACATTATAGATTCAAATACAAGTTTTTATCTAAAACTTAGAAAAAGGTTTTCTTTTAGGAAAAACATTAAAATATTTTAATTTTTTATCAAAGCAGCGAAAAAAAGTTTCTGTCATGAAATACTCACGATTCGTTTGCAATCATAACAATTCCAAATTGACAAATATTCTTTAAAAATGCCAATGTTTTTAACAATAAAGGTGGTGGGAATTATAGTTGTTTAATTGAACGTGACTTTGTATGACAGCGCCATCTGTTTCAACAACTTAATAAAGCTAATTATGGCAGTTTAAATTTAAGCCTAACACATACCGTTTCTTCACAATGAATTTTCCTGGAAAAATGTTCCAAATAATAGTGACGTTTCTATCATTTAGTAAACATTCCAAGTTTAAAAAAAAAAAGTGTGATTGATGGAACCATTTTCGAGAAAATTCCCCCTGAAAACTCAGAAACTTGTTGTGTAAAGGCCCGATAGGAGCATTTTAAAGGAAAATTTGAAATAGCTATTCTCGGAACATTTTTATTTATTTATTTATTACTTTCTCTTACTTCTAGTAAGAAGCGGAAGTATTGCGATCTTGTGAAATTTTCGAACTTGAGTTTTCACCGGAAATACATGTTTTTAGGGTCCTCTGAATATACGGCAAAGATGTTTTTTAGTAATGGCCTGGGCGTATCTTAATAGAATTAGAATATTTCAAAAAATTAAAAGCCACAGAAAGTTTAAACTACGCATTCCGTTAAGGCATTACCACCGGCGTCAGGCACTAAAGATTCCGGACAGAATCCAATAAACCGAAAGTGCAACTATATTAAATGATTTTTTTTTTTCAGTTTTTATCGTAATTTTTCTTGAAAACGGCTCAAACTTCGTATACTATCTACACACATAAATATCTATCACTTTTATATGAAATAATTTTCTCCGGGGGGGGGATTGATTTTTTTTTTATGCTTTCCACCTAAAGTATTCCTTCAGTATAATATATTTGTAACGGAAGAGAGAGAACACAAGCACGACCGAGAAAAAACAGACTCTCTCTGGTACTCTCTGACTTATGCAGGCTAGAGTGGGGAGAACCTGTATATAAGCCAGTGAGAGATCTAGACATCTCTCTATCAGATTCAACCATATACATCACATCATGTCATAACTCTGCTCCAACCTTTTATTCTATAAAATCATTACTTGAATAAAAGTGTCTTCATATCTCATCTAATTAATCAATCCCAATTTCTCCCCTAATCAATTCCATTATATATTGTTCTACCACATACATAAAATTAATGTAAAAAAGAAGCGCTGATAGAATTCCAAATTTGAAGAAAATCAATTGACCAGAAAGTGTGATTTTACAGAATAGGTTTTATTGAGTTTTTTGGAGGGGATTTTCCTTGATACCGGTTATGATTTTCTTTAAACATTATAAAGGGTATTACATAGATAGAAACATGCCAATTTTATCTGAAAACGTTTTATGCAAAAATTAATTTTGGAGGGGTATTAGGAGGTCTGTGTCAGGTTTGTTCAAATTGAAATTTGTCCCAGCTTTTTTTGGGGGGGGGGTTTCGACAAAGAGTGCTCTAAATAAGGGCGCTCAGGTATACAAGTAAAATCCCCAGTACCATTTTCATGGCCAGTCTAACTAAACATTCTAACGTTGCAATTTTAAACAGTATTTTATTGATTAAATTGTATTAATTAGAGTAACAGAATGTCGTGTGAGTGTTTCACACCAGATTTTTTCTTTTCCTCAAGGAAATTTAAAATTTTTAAACAAGAAAAAAAAAGTTTCGTATTTTGTTAAAAAAAAAAAAATTATATAAGTAAAGAAATGTTAGTATTAAGTCGTTAGTTAAATGTGAGTTCGGATTTCCAATTAAAAGTTTTAAGTTAGCAAATGAATGTTTCACTTCTCTGGCACTTGGCACGTTGTGAGTGTTAAGTAAACTAAGTTGGCCGTGTGACATATGACAAAGCAAGAGTATGCCAAAACTGTTAATACCAAACGTTTATTTAAGTGAAGCTAAACTGGGAAACTTCCCTAGTAGAAATACTTCATTATTTGCTATTTCAATTTAAAATACAGATATAAAAAAAAAAAAAAGAAAAAAAAATTAAGTTCGTCATTTATTAATGTTTTATTCAATATTCAAACAATTAAAAAGTGTTTTTTTTTAACCATTTAGAAGCTAAGTATTTTTTGTAATTAAATCCGAGTACTTATCTCTTTGTAATTACTTAATCGTTACTGTTTAGAAATGAGTAAAAAAAAAGGAAACAGTTAATGAACTTTGCAATGGAATTAAATCAACCCGAGAAAGGGATATATGGTTCATGAATAAGTCCCTTTAGGAGGGGAAGTGTAGCAGCAACTTCTTCAGGGTTCGTGGCGTCTTCCTGCAAGTATCCAAACCTAATAAACGGACACAACCCTTACTGGACCCTCTCAAATATAAGTAAGATAGTTGTAATCGGGATGCCGGCGTCATTTTGTTATATAGATGAAGAGCCGGAAAATTGTTTGAAGAAACTAGGCACTACTTTGATTAATAAATTACTAACAATAAAATATATTGGAATAAAGAATACACTTATGGACTTATTGGCAAGAGATTAGACAGAGACTTTGATTCAGAACGACAGGGCAAAACTGTTGGTTGAGATGACAGTTTTCTTGATGATATTTTTGAACTCTCCATATTTCAAAAGGCTGCATTTTAAATAGCATTATTTTTGTTTGATCATTATTACTAATTACTTTCTCTTGTTCCTAGTAAGAGGAAGTATTGTAATCGTGACAAATTTTCGATATCGAGTTTCACCGGAAATATTCGTTTTGAGGCCCCCTGAGTCCAAGAAAGTGATTTTTAGCAAATGGTCTGTGTGTGTGTGTGTGTGTGTGTGTGTGTGTGTGTTTGTATGTGTATGTGAACAGCATAGCTGAAAAAAGAAAAACCGTAGAAAGTTAAAACTTGATATTCCGTTTAGGTATCACCATGGGATCTGTCAGTACGTTACCTGTCAAAATTCCTCAACCGGAAGTACCACTTTACTAGTTTTTTTTTTTACTTTTTTGCATTTTTCTCAAAAATGGCTCCGACGATTTTCTTCAAACTTTATATATCAACTACACATACAAAGAGCTACAACTTCTATTTGAAACATTTTTCTAGAAAAATTCATTTAAGGACAGTTATGAGGAAGGGGTGGGGTTAGGTTTTCATCTAAAGTGCTATTTCAGTTTATTACACAATTCTATCATCCAAACAAAGATAATTAGAAAGAAATAGATGGCCGAAATTCTGAGTTTCAAGAAAATTAGTAAACCGGAAGTGCGCTTTTACTGAAAAGTATTTTCAGTTTTCGATGAATTTCATTAAATTTGGTACATAAACTATAAAATTTGTCAATTATAATATTGAGAACTAGGAGTAAGAGAAAGTTGTGTGAGTGTTTCATACCAGATTTTTTTTTGTTATATAATATACAATTACTGCTTATTATAGACGCAAATTAACTAAATAAATTATTCAAAATTCAATTAAAATGCTCAGTTTTTACTTTTTTTTGTTCTTATTGATGCTGGTTAGAGGAAGTTGTCAATAGTAGATTGAGGTAATATCAAGTTTGAGAGAAGGAATTAGCTCAGTGGTAGCGCGCTAGACTAGCAACGGAGGTCCCTGGTTCTTGTCCAGCTGCTGCCCTTAGATTTTTTCTTTCTAGGAGCATCTTACAGCTCACTGTCCAGTGTTGGATAGTGTTGATTGTACTGAGAAGGTCCCGGACACCAGTGATCCTAGATGTTGATCCGACTTTAATTTAAAAAAACTTTAGTAACTTGTACTTATTATGATCAGCGCCCACTTCTGGGAAGGGAACTGCGAAATTAGAAATGCTACATGGAAATCCTATCAAATTTTTACATAAAATTCAAGTTATAGGACTCCAAATTGTGTCTTAGTACCTGAGCCTCCCAGATTTGTGCCGCATGAAGTGTCCCCCATAATAATAGTCCTGAATTGATGGTTTGTTTAGTGTTTGTGGCTGTTCTTGTTTTTGATATGCCATATTCAATGGATTTCAGTAAAACTGCAGAATTAGAGAAGGACTTGTCCTAAATAATTATATAAGTTAACATAACTCCAATGTAACGTCATTAAAAACCAAATTACTGACACACTTCCTACGATGCCATTAACAGAATATCAAGTAATGTATTTGATATTTAAGTGAAATGTAGTAAGTAAGAATAAAGCATTAAAAATAGAGACCAAGAAAGATACAAAAATAACTAGAAATATCTTCAAGTAATTTGTAGCATAACAGAATTGTAAAATATGATCATGTTTACCAAAGTAAAAAACTGTTTTTCCAACATTGTATAAGAAACATGTGGATGTTTTTTCCTTATGTAACTTGGAGTTTTCATTATTTTAATTGTCTTTTTTAGTAAGTGGAATACAGAAAAGAAAAAAAAGAATTGTTTAATGGTAGTTAACTTTAGGGACAATGTAAGGATAATCTGCCATTAAATCTGCACACAGACAAATTTATCATTGTTATATCATATCTGTTTTGAAATATTTATTGCTTTGTTCTTTTATTTTCTTATCAGCACTTAGTTTGATTGGTTCAATGTATTTATTCTGCAATGTCTTTTTTTTAAATTTATTTATTAATAAAACAGTTTATAAAACCCAATACTCTGTTTAAAAATAAGTTTTCAGAACTAGCTAGTGAATATTGCTTTAGCCTTTACTTTTATCTATAAAACATTGGCGACTAATCATTTTCCTTGTCACACATATGTATAAGCTCAATGCAAAAATCTTAAAATGATGTAATTAATAACGTTTAAGCAACAGACGCTGTAATAGTCTTGTCAAGTGTACCCTATATTTCTCCCACATTGAGAATTGTGTCAAAACGCTTGTTTCGAATTGGATCCGCTCCAATGGCAACACAATCTGAACATAGAAACGTAAATTTTTTGGTCATTTGAGAACAAATTTGTCCAAAAAAGCATAAATTTTTGAGAATGCTTTTTATTGCAATAAAGGTTAATATATGTAGTACAATGCTTTTAGAGAAATTTTATGTAATAAAATAATCATATAAATAAATAGGGTTAATAAGATTAATACAATTAATAATAATTGATTGGTTAAACAGTCGGGCGTTGATGATTATCGATTCATGCTTTATCGATCTAATTACGTAAATGATCCAATAATTGTGATTTAATATTATTCAATTATAAATTAATTGAAATTGTTTCATTATACAGTAATATACATCTAATAAATAGATTAGTAATATTAGTTTCTGAACTTATCAATTAATATTTTAATAAATGAGAAAATCTATTTTTATAAATAATATTACTTTTAGAAATATAATCTGTTGCATGGGTAGTTGGCTTTTTTTAGATTACGAAGGATTCATGTTTTTTGGGATTCTGTCTATTTGTTTGTTCCCACCCAGAACCTTTTCTCCCAGAATTAATAGAACTTGCTTGATATGTACTTACAAAATGGCGATGCGTAATAGCCATTTTTTTTTTTAGGACCTTGAAGTATCTGAGTATCTTCCCAACCTTGGAATATGAACAAAAAATTCATTCTTATTATTATTAAATTATTTTATAATATCAAATACTGGGAAGCCTGCAGAGACGTACGACTATTTGGAAGGTTGAATATACCCACCAATACAAACTGTAGCTCTTGCACCATATAAGATCATACCAGACATGAAAGCCGCCACAATAGATCTAAGTTCCAATGTAGTCACAATTCTCTCTATAGATCTGCTCTGGATTGAAATTAGATCTATTTTTTATTCGATATACTCATCCGAATAAATATTTGTAATAAGTTTATATCTTTGCTGATATTAATCCTAGGGCATAATTGCAAACGATCAAAATTTTAGGTGAAAACTTTTACAACAATAATTATTACTATCTCTTACTTCTGGCAAGAAGAGGAAGTACTGCGATTGAGTCAAAGTTTCGAAATTGAGTCTTCACCGGATATACATGTTTTAAAGTATCTGATTACAAAAATAATTGTTTAGCTAATATCTTATTGTGTGTGTGTGAGTGTTTTTTTGAAGAAAATATCTCAAAAACAAAAAATCGCTTGAAGTACAAACTTGATATTCCGTTATCATCGTTTATCACCGTATCTGTCACGAAGGTTCCCGGCAAAATCGATTAACCGGAAGGGCGTCTTTACTAATTTTTTTTTTTGTATTTAATTTTTTACGATTTTCTCGAAAACGGCCCCAATGATTTTTTTTAAACTTCGTATACTATTTACGTACATACTTAAATATCTACGTACATTGAACTCCGGGTGACGGAATATCCAAGCTTTATATATTTGTAAATTGTATTTCTTTAATTTGTAGTAAATTACTATTATTATTATTATTATTCATACTTACGTACCTAACAACTTTACTAGAAATATTTTCGAGGGAAATATGTTTTTTTTTGTGGTTTCCAGGGAAACAGTAACGTCAGGCTTTTCATTAAAATACCACTTCTGTACAATGTCCAGTTCTCCTACCCAAAGAGAGTATTCTTAGCAGAGAGACAAAATGACAGGACCACTCTCTCGACCTAGAGTGTGAGAAACTACATAAATACAGCACAGGGAGACAGATAGGAGAACAGTTCATACTACTGTGTTCATACAGCCAATCACTACGTGTCATACACTTCACCACTCTACCTTACCCTATCATTTCAAGTGTAAAGTCCAGGCAGTCAATGTCACTTATTATACTATAGAGTGTTAACCATATTTAGTTAATTCATTTAAAACAGACCATTTCTCTCGTTCATCAACCGCATTATAGCAGAATTTTTTTTCGGTTAACCAATGACTTTACAGATTAGATTTTTTTAGAGGTTTTTTTTTTTTTTTTGGTATTCGCTCGAAAGAGACTAGATAGATTTCCTTAAAGTTGGAATGCTGATTATACAAACATAAACCAATCATAGATCAGATAGTTTCTGCGGAATTTGTGGCATTAAATTTCAAATACTGTATTGTTACAATGTAACAATACATTCCGGAATACAATATAATCACCTCTATACCTGTCTGGGTAGGTACTTATCCTTCTACTCCCCCTCTTATATTTATAATAGAGTAAATGCTTTAATTTTTCCTTTTTTTATTTTTTTTTTATTTAAAGCACGTCAACGTTTATGGTCATTAGCGCCCGGAGCCTTCTCAGTGCTCTCTCGTTATGTAGATAATACTGTCCAGCACTGGACAGTGAGCTATAGAGGTTCCTAGGAAGAAAAAATCTAAGGGTAGTGTAATGTGATGGTTTGATGATGTGTATTTGTAGTAGCACGAGCGGTGTTGTAAAATAATGGGCTTGTAAGTATGTAAGTTAAGAGATAAAAGTATTAAGAATAATTAAGAAAGCACCACTGTTTTATAAATAATTATATTATCTCTTAGTAAATTTAAGTATATTACAATATCACCCTGTATCTTTTTATAAAATAACGTTTATCTAGAATAAAGGCAAATATCTATCATTGGCACTGAGCAATTCCTGAAGTAGTGTTTCGATATTTCCACCTTGATTTGTAGCACAAGTCTGTCTATAAATGGTCTAGAATAAGGGCAATGTTTAAGAGAGCGATTCCTGAAGTAGTGTTCTGGCTTTGGAAGCAGAATACGACTGTATTGTTTGAAAGCAGAAGTGAGACCCTAGTTTGAAGGCTGAGTTCAGACTATGTACTCTTTACTCTTTGAAAGCTAATGGCTGACTCTATTCTTTGGAATTGCTCTCTCTCTAGCGGGGGAATTTTCTTGTACAAAAGGTTTGCCCTAACCGGATTTTGTGCCTTTGTTTTTCTATTTAGTATGATCCCAATTTACAGTACCTGACACTAAAATACAGACTTTTTGTAGTTAAATTCACAGCACTAAGATAATTATAAAATATTTATTGGATACTATAAAATATTCTAAACTCTAAACTATTATTTTTCTATTTCGTCCTTCCACTACAGTAGCACTGGACTTGAACACCGGACCTCCAAATAAAATTTGAATTTTAAAGAAAAATTTGTCATTTTGTAAAAATTGTATTAACAGGAGTAAGAGAAGGCCGTGTGAATGTTTCACACAACAGTCGTTTATTTCACACGTCTTCCAAGCTCTGGTGACGTAATCGTAAGAATCTATTTTTTTTTTTCGAGGAATACAGAATAAGAAAATATTTACATTTTATTCAAAATCACTTTATTAAAATCATTCCTATAGTAAATATGTGTTTTTGTCAAAGAGAATTCTGCTAATAATTCTTTTATTTCCCTTTGTATTGTTGGAAATTTTAATATTTTATTTAGAATCTCAAATATATCGAACGTTTTTTTTTACAGACGATGTTTTATCGCCGGTCAACAATGAGCATAGAAAGAAAGTAATTGAAATGTGGTTTCAGCTGAATAAAGCAAACTCAAAGCTTTCTACTTTTTTTTTAATTCTTCACTTAAATTTCAAAATAAAAATGATATTTACTGAAAGTTCAAACATAATATTAAGTTTAGATTAAACCATTGGCTTTGAGATGAAGTTTGAGGTCAATATCCAACAAACCAATAAATTGGTACTACGATCTTACTGAATTATTTCTTCAAGCCTTTTTCTTTTGTGATTTTTTTTTCTCGAAAACGGATCCAATGATTTTTCGTTAAACCTTGCCTCATTAACTACAATACTTACAGGCCTATCACTTTTATGTGATAATAAAAATTTATTTGAAGAAAATCGATTAACCATTATTGGGACTTAAAGATTTGATTTTTTAGTTATTCGCGATTATTTTTTCCGAAAATGGTTTCATAGAGTTCCGTTACAAATTGTATGTTACAAAAAAAAAATAACGCTAATTTTTATTTACAGCATTTTTTTTTTAAATCAAATTAATTATTATCAATTTTTTCTTTAGTTTTTCTAACTAAATTTAAGAGGAAGTATCCCAATTGTGTCAAATTTTTTGAGTTACGGAAGCGTATGCAAATATTGCTTTAGGGTTGATCTCTACCTACTCTCTCTCTCTCTCCTATATGTTTTTTTTTATATAAAGTATCGAAAAATTAAAATAACTTAAATCGAAAATATCAACGGAAGCTTAAACTTTATTTTCTTTATCGCTTTAAGTTCTGATTATGTCTGGAAATTCAGAAATGAAGAAATTGATTGGAAATTTACATTAACAATATACCCCTCACTCATATTTTTATAATATTGTATATTTTTGTAAAAATCAATGGGCCAGGCACTTGGAATCGAAACTAGTATTAAATATCACATCACCAAGCGTTCCATACTTCTGATCGTTGCTGTGACGTAGCGCTGGAAATGGTGATAATACATTTTCTCGTTTCTATTATTTCTCGTTTTAGCTCAATTTTTCGATAAATTCTTTTAAGCTTTCATGATCATTCAGTTGTTAGCGACAAAAAATAAAAAGGCAGTCTAAAATCAAATTCATATCGGGAAAATTAATGAATAAACAATTAGAAGAATTAAAAAAGAAACTAACCAGAGAAATCGATATAAATTTAATTTAGTATTCCAACAAAAATATCAGTTATATAATTACAATAAAATTCATAACTGAGATAAAATTGAATCTGGTACTGGCCTGGCTAATACCCTAACCACCTAAACCAGTTGGAACTTTAATTGAATTGGTCCTCTAACAACTAAGTCCAATTAAACTTATTAAACTGAGGTGTTATCACTACCCGAACAACAACAACAATCAACAATATTCAACAACAAAGGCAATAACTTTCTTTTCTTCAAAGTTGTCAAATAAGTCACGCTTGTTTAAATTAAAAAAATGTGGTATGAAACACTCACACAACTTTCTTTTATTCCAGTTTTCAAAATTGTACTTAATTGACAAATTTTATAGTTAGTATAAAAAAAAAACTTATGGCGCATCAGTCCATGAAGGGCCAAGGCTTGCCAGACGGCGAATGAAATAGGAGGACGTGTGGTAAGCACGCCGTAGTTCCCACGCCGTTTAGTTCCGGGCGCTACTAACTGCAGCTTCCCAATTTTTATCACGATGCTGGGTCAACACCGACTTTGCCCTCACGGAAATCGAACTCTGAATTCTCGCATGAAAGGCGGCGACTGCGCTAGCCACTAGACCAATGCGTGAGGACTTACAGTTAGTATACCAAATTTAATGAACATCGTCGAAGTTCGTCAAAATTCGTCGAAAACTGGAAAAAAAATTGTTCAGTAAAAAACGCACTTCCGGTTTACTAATTTTCTTGAAACTCGATTTTTTTGTGACTTTACCAGGAGAAATGTTTCAGACAAAAGTTATAGCTTTTTACATGTGTAATTTACATTCCTAGTTTATAGAAAATCGTTGGAGCCGTTTTAGAGAAAATAACAGAAAACTGAAAAATACATTTCAGTAAAAATTACACTTTCGGGCATCTGATTTCCTTCAAACTTGGAATTTCAACAACACATCTAATTCTAATTAATATCATTTAGTTGACAGAATTGTATAGCAAATTGAAATAGCACTTTAGAAGAACACCTAACCCCACGTCTCCCTTTAAAGGTTCCCTTAAAGCTTAAATGAATTTTCCCAGAGAAATGTTTTAAGTAGAAGTAGCAGATCTTTGTATGTATAGTTGATATATCAACTTTGAAGAAAATCGCAAAAAAGTGAAAAAAAAACATTCAATAAAGTGGTACTTCCGATTGAAAAATTTTGACAGATAACGTACTGTCGGATTCCACGATGATAACTGAACGGTATATCAAGTTTGAACTTTCTACGATTTTTCATTTTGAGCTATGCTGTTCACATACACACACATACACACACACACACACACACACACAGACCCTTTTCTAAAAACCTCTTTTTTTTATTCAGCGTGTATTTCCGGTGAAAACTCGATACCGAAAATTTGACATGATTACAACACTTCCTCTTCTTACTAGGAGTGAGAGAAAGTAAAAATAAGTGAGAGTAATAAAAATAAAATTGTTTTGGTTTCCATGGAGTTTTTATTTTCTCTTATTCTGAGACAAGGAAGTTCGTTGGATTGGGTCTTCATAGGGGAAATATACGTTCTGAGATACCATGAGTAAAATACAAAACAAAAAAATTCTTAAGCGTTCAGTCTTTGTAGTGTGTTTGTGTATGCGAAGAAAATATCCCATAAGTGAAAAAAATCGAAGGAATATCAAACTTGATATTCCAATTAGGTATCACCATCCCCCTGGGAGGTTGGAAGTGGATTAGACACTTGTTCAGGATCCTGATAGCGTTGCAGGTATCCTGGAACAACAGCTCCTCACAACAATGACACAATGAAGAAGGGGCGGCAGAAATAATGTGCAACTATTTGGTTTGACATTCATACCTACCTATGAGGTGGGCCCTTGGCTGGGCCGCCTCAATCACTTTCTGTCACTTCTCTTTCTCTTGGGATTTTCATCGCCAACCATTCATTCTAATTTCTCTCGAAACATTTTCAAGTCTCTATACCCTCCTTAAGCTAGGTCTTTCTCTTATTGGGTTTAGCATAGCCACAAGCATAATCTAGCTCATCACACACATTTACTTATATCAACACCTTTTTTTTTTACACTTTACAGACGATTACATTCTATGTACAATAATCACTAACACCAAAAGGAATCAAAATACATCTTCTAGATTGTAGTGAATTTGGTTTTACAATCAATCCCTGTACCATCAACGGAACCTAGAAGAAAATCTTGGGTAAAATTTTAGAACTGGAGACGCGACTTTACTGAGTTATTCTCTCATTTTCTTCTCATTTTTTTTAACGATTTTTCAAAAAAATGACTCCAAAAAATTTCCTTCAAACATTCGTCTATTTTGTACAAATCTGTAGTACTTATCACTTTTATTTTGAAGCATATTTCTAGGAAAATTAAGAGTTGTAAAATTAAGCTTTTCTTTTAAAGTGGCCAACTTCAGCACGGTTCTCTCACCTACATAAAATTAAAATAAATTAAACACATTGAAAAAATTCTGTGTTTGAAAGTGCAAATTTACTGAATGGATTTCTGATATCTTAGGATTTGCTCGGAAAAAGCGTTAGGACCGTAATCTTTGGAACGCCTCTCAAGTACCACTTTAGTATGAAAAAATTATGGTTTTAAGACCTAGATAATATTAAAACACATTAGATGCATTGAGAGATATTCAAATGTTTTAAGTTAATCGGTTTATCAGAAGTGCTATTTTACAGAACGGGGTTTGGAGTTTTTTTGGGGAATTTTCTCGAAACAGGTTACAATGATATCCTTTAAATTTTGTATGCTAACTGCACAGATATAAACGTTTCAATTTTATTTGAAATATTAAAAAAAAAATTGAAAAAATGATATTGCACGGAAATTGGGGCGTTAAATTTCAAATATTATATGCAGTTGGTTCAATGTTTTTGGTACGCACTTTCTGGGCCAGAATATATAATTACTTCTCTACCTGCCAAGTTTAGTAGTTACGCACTTGTCCCTCTACCACCCCTGTATTTATATTGGAACAAATGTGTAAAATTTGAGTATTATAATAATATTCGTCATTTATATATAATTGCCCTAACAGGAGTAAAAGAAAGTCGTATATGAGTGTTTCTCTTACTCCTTAGTAAGAGGAAGTATTGTAATCGTGTCAAATTTTCGATATCGAGTTTTCACCGGAAATATCCGTTTTGAGGTCCCCTGAGTCCAAAAAAGGGTTTTTAACAAATGGTCTGTGTGTTTTTAACACACGTGTGTGTGTGTATGTGAACAGCATAGCTCAAAAACGAAAAATCGTAGAAAGTTGAAACTTGACATTCCGTTTAGATATCACCATGGCATATGACTGTGGGTCATCTGTCAAAATTCTTCAACCGAAAGTACCACTTTACTTCTTGTTTTTTTTTTTTTTACTTTTTTGCGTTTTTCTCAAAAATGCCTCAAACGATTTTTTTTAAACTAGTTATATGAACTACACATACAAAGAGCTACAACTTTTATTTGAAATGTTTCTCTGGGAAAATTCATTTAAGCGCAGTTATGAGGGAGGGATGGGTTTAGGTTTTCATCTAAAGTGGTATTTCAGTTTATCAAACAATTCTATCACCTAAATAATGTTAATTAGAATTGAATATGTTGTTGAAATTCCCAGTTTCAAAAAAATCGGATAACCGGAAGTGCTTTTACATTACCACTTTAGTAAATGATTTTTTTC
Organism: Triatoma infestans; assembly: GCA_011037195.1. Lineage (NCBI taxonomy): Eukaryota > Metazoa > Arthropoda > Insecta > Hemiptera > Reduviidae > Triatoma > Triatoma infestans. Next base: position 179,023 of record JAAEAF010004929.1, read on the forward strand.
ACTTTTCGCGATTTTCTCAAAAATGACTTCGACGATTTCCTTGAAACATATTATATGAACTAAACATACAAAGATCTACAACTTTTATTTAAAACATTTCTCTTGGAAAATTCATTTAAGGCCACTTTTAGGAGTGGGGTGGGGGTTATGTTTTTCTCTAAAGTGCTTATCATAGTTGATTATACAATTCTATCATCCTAACAAAATTAATTAGAAATAAATAGATGTACCAAAATTCCGAGTTTCAAGAAAATAAGTAAACCGGAAGTGCGCTTTTACTGGACAGTTTTTCTTTTTTTCAGTTTTCGACGAATTTCTATAAATTTGGTATACAAACTATAAAATTTGTCAATTATAATTTTGAGAACTGGAGTAAGAGAATGTCGTGTATGAGTGTTTCACACTAAATTTTTTTTTTTTTCTTACTTTCGAAAAAATTTATTTTGACAAACTTCAGGTCGAAAACTGAAACTGTTTCTGCTAAAATTTGTTAATTGCTATTAAAAAGAAAAAAGTCATCGTGTGTTTCTCTACTATTTTATCATTTGCTTATTAATATTTTATTTCTTGCATTAAAAAATAAAAAAATAAAAAAGAGAAAAAAGAGAATCAAAACAAAAAATACTTAATACAAGAAGTGTAAAGAGAAATAAAAGTAAAGATAAATTTTGAATGATCCTATAAAAAGAGTTGTTGTGTGCGCATGTGTGTTTATATGCATGTTGTCTTTTTATATAGAAGAGAGAATATTTGAAATATATTGTACAATTTGCTAAGTATATATCTCTAGTAGAGGAAATTGTAGAAACGAAGAAGCCACGGACAGAGAATAAAAATAAATAAATAAAAAAAAAGGAAATAAAGCCTGTGCCCACCCCCCCCAACAATAAATATAATATTAAGTACGAAACCTTTTACCATCTCCGCGAATCCTCTTCTCTCTATTTCTCTCTTTCTGTTTGCCCGCATCTACTTCCTCTTCTTCCTTATGGTTCGTCTCGTTATTCCATCTAGTAGAGTAGTATAAAACACATAAAAATATCCCTGGGGATATCACTAAAGATGGTTGGAGCCAGAGAGAGTGAGTGTGTGAGATAGAGTTGGAGAGAGGAACTAGCGAATGGAGATATGGAACGAGAAGGAAAAAGAGGAAACATTCCTCTTCTAGATCGAAAACCGCACATACACACACACACACACACACACATACAATAAATATATATATACAAATATGAAGACCTGCTATTCGATATACATAAGAAATAAAGTTTATATATTCTTCTAAGCAAGCTATGACCTAATGTTTGCCGACAAAAGGCTACTTCAGAATGGATAACCGCGCTGAACTCGTTTTTATTTTTTATATACATCTATATTATATTTTCAAAATGCAAGAGCGTTTCCCCTAGGGACCCTGTTAGCCTTTTTATCGCTTCATTTTTATTTTATTTATTCAATATTAGTTTGTTCATAAATAAAAGTAATTTTGATGTACATAATTAAATATATATACAGAATATCAGCAACAATTACAAGATGTTGGGTTTTGTCTTTAAGAATTCCACTTCTTTTAGAAATCCCTTCAGTATTTTAAGACTGTATTTGCATTTGGTTCGTCCACGACTTGAATTTGCTTCTCCAGTTTGGACTCCGTTCTATAAAATCCACATTGATGCTATTGAACGGGTTCAGCATAGGTTTCTTAGAAAGATTACTAAAATGATGGGTTTATCAAGTGAAAGATTAACTTATTCTGATGTGTTGGATTCCCTTAATTTGAGTACTCTATTCTTCAGAAGGCGAAGAGCAGACCTTATTTTCGTCTTCAAACTTATACATCATTATATAGATTGTCCTGAATTGCTGGGATTAATCGACTTCCATAGAACAATAGATACTCGCTATAAACCTGTTTTCTAAATCTTATCATTCAACAAATTATTCCCAATCCTCTCCTATACCTAGACTTATGTCGCTTGGAAACAGTATTTCTAATAAATGTGATATCTTCCAGCCAGCATTAATGAAATTTATTGTATTTGCCAGCAGTAGTCATTAATTAGTTATTACTAGATATTTGCATTTATAATAGATGGTTAAATTAGTTAAATACGCTCTCCCTTTTACCTAGTTTCTAATTGGTTACTCTTATTTATTAATTTCATAGTCTTATATAGTTTTTACTGTATTGTCTCTTATATTTGTATATGTTCTTGTTAGTTGTAATTGTATATATATTTGTATAATGTTTATATTTCTAAGTATTATTGTTTTTATATTCATATTTTTTATATACCCAATTTTTTTTTCTATGTTCTAGTCTAGTTTGTATTTTATATGTTCTATTTTTTTATTCTTTTATATCTGTAGTTTGTCCATTTCTCGTATAGTGTTTGTTTTGTTTATGTGTTTGATAAGAAAATTACAACCCCGTATGTATGTATAAATAAATAAATATTATTATTATTTTTTTTTTTAATTTGCTTTTGTTTATCCTAGTTAAAAGGAAGTATAATAACGATACTACGCAATTGTCAAAATTGAGTTTTTTCACTTCCTCTGAATATGACCTTGGCCTTATTGTTTATATGACCCTGTATTTAATTGTGTATGGACAAAATATGTAATCAATATCGTAAGATAAAGCTCAAACATATAATATTTCTAAAGCGCAATTTCATTGAATCCCCTCCCCCCCCCGTAATTAGAAATTGACCATTCTAGTGAAAGGTATTTTTTTAAATCTAATGCTAATCAAGTACCAATTTACATGATCCTTGAAGGATTTCTCTGAATTGTTTCAATTTTGTATCCAATAAATGTCAACTGGAATTAAATTCAATTATTGGGTCTTTGGGTGCTTCCCTTTAAGATGATAACAAGTTTAGCTGCTTTGTTAATTTTTTTTTTCCCCCACTATATTTAGGTGACCTTGCTATTTATATATAGAGCAACTACATTGTTTTGTAGTTAAGGTTGATTCGGCTAAATGGTGCGAACACCCAAACTAATTGTATAACATTGGACTTGTTATATACGGGCACACAGTTGAAGTTCATTCTAGTGTGTGCGTCTGTGTGTGTATTGCTAAAGCTATGAGAAGCAGGCAGGGTGGCTCGTACGTACAAAAACCTAACGAAACACCTTAGTCCTCCTGTTTGCTACATTCAGTATACACCGCATTCAACCTCCTTTATATAGTAACTCTTATCAACTCTATATAGCAATCGAGAATAGAGTGAGTAATCACATCATTAACTTTGCCGCTTTGATAACCTGACATTAGTTCTATGATTTATTGACTATATATCTATACTTCTATATGTTTTAAGTAAAAGTCAGGTCTTATCACTAAATTGTTCTAATTGAAATCAGCTGACTAGAGTTTAATGATCCGTTTCTGGTAAAATGCTACTGTTTTTTTTTTTTCGTTTTTTACTTTCTCTTACTCCTAGTAAGAAAAAGTATTATAATTGTATCAAATTTTCGATATTCGAATTTTCACTGGAAGTATCCGTTTTGAAGTCCTTGAGTAAAAAAAAAGTGGTTCTTACAAAATGGTCTGTGTGTGTGTGTGTGTATGTATTTGAAGAGCATAGCTCAAAAACGAAAAACTGTAGAAAGTTCAAACTTGATATTCTGTTTAGGTATCAACATGGAATCCGACAGTAGGTTATCTGTCAAAATTCCTCAACCGGAAGTACCACATTACTAGTTAATTTTTTACTCTTTTGCGATTTTCTCAAAAATGGCTCAAACGATTTTCTTGAAACTATGCACATCAACTACACCTACAAAGATCTACAACTTTTATTCAATACATTTCTCCGAAAAAATTCATTTAAGGGCACTTTTGGTGGATGGGAGGGGTTAAAGTTTCATCTAAAGTGCTATTTCAGTTTATTACACAATACTATCATCTAGATAATATTAATTAAAATCAAATATGTTGCTGAAATTCTGGAGTTTGGAAAAAATCGGATAACTGGAAGTGCTTTTTTACTAGAAAGTATTTTTGAATTTTTGCGATTTTCTCCAATAAAAACACCGACAGATTTCATTAAATTTGATATACTAACTATAAAATTCGTCAATCACAATTTTGAAAACTGGAGTAAGAGAAAGTTGTGTGAGTGTATCACACTAGTTTTACCATTTTTTTTTTTTTTTTATTAAATGCTTCAGTTAATGTCTTGCTTCAATTAGGAGACTTCAAAGCACGTATTTTCAGTAAGAACCCTACAATTTCAAATTTTGACATGATTACAATAGTGATACCTTTCACAGCAGGAAGTGAAAGTACAAAAAAAAAATGGCTTTGTGAAACATTCACACGTTTTTTTCAACAGTTACAATTTAATAGTACCACGATGGACTCTCACACAGAGTTCCCGAGTTCGAGTGCTCATCGAGTCCAGCATTGTTGCCCTTAGACTTTTTTTCTTCCTAGAACCCTCTACAGCTCGGACAGTGTTATCTGTAATCAGAGAACAGTGTCCGAAGGCCGGCAGTGCACTGAGAAGTTTCCGGATGCCATAGATGTTGATGCACCTTAAAAAAAAAACTACAATTCATAATTTCCTCTAAAATTTGGATCTTTTTACTAAACTTGTAATGCCACTTAGCATATGGTGATGGTGGTGGGTGGATTTTGGGAACATGTTGTTTTCTCAATACATAGATTAGATTAACAAAGAGGTGGGTGGTATGATCCTCATTCCACCGTGAACTACACTAGGAGATCTAGTGTGGTTCCTCAGTGGTTATAACACATCTTCGAGCTTCATCTTTCTCAGCAAGCCTAGCAAAGTTGACAGAGGCTTCGGACATAAAGCTCGTAGCTTCGGGATTACTTACTGCCAACTGAAGAAACTTTATCCTCATCAGGGGGGGGGGCGCACTCACAAAGAATGTTTACCGAGATTTTTTCTCAGCTTTTCAGAAATGGCACATCGCGTTCTTTATATTTAGTAGCTGGGGAATGAAGCTGCTATTCGGCTTATAATGGCCCCCATTAGTAAACCCACTAATATCCAAATAACTTTCCGAATATGATTCAGCAGATTAGTAGTCAATTATAGGCGAATGTTTCTTAATAAAGTGTTTCGCTTGTATCTATCCTGGTGTTCCCAACTTGCGGAAGCTGGACCTCCATCCTCCTCAGAATATAGTAGCGCTAATTAAGTACAGTCCTGAAGACCGCGTTTTCATCCAACATTAATAACACTTAAAATCTAGTGTCATAAATTTCTGTTAACCTTCATAAAATCAATTTTTTATTTTTATTTTTAGGGAAAAGTATTTTGAAATAAAATTTTTAGATTTATAAGTGCCGCGTGATTAAATTCAAAGTTTAATAAAATCCGATGGATTAACCGATTTCTTTTTGTTGTTGAAATTCAATCAGCAATGCATTTAATAGAATTAGCAGAAATCGTATAATATCTCAAATTCCAATCAGGAGGAAGAAAAGCCTTTCAGAAGCCATTAAAAATCAATTTTGTAATACAGAAACAGAAAAATGTAGCAAGTAAACCTGATATGCCTAGGTATTATTTATATGCATAAAGTTTAAAAAATGTAATTTGGAAGAAAAAATATATCCGATCTCTCACGAAAAAGTTAAACATTGAAAAAGTTTTATGGGATTTTAATGATAATAAAATTGGCCTACTAATTACAGCAAAATATCATGCTCACCTATCTTTCTCGAGAAATATCTTGCATCATGATTGGGTTCCAATTAGGTATAGAAATATCTTCTACCATATCATTTCGTACAAAGTCAGAATTTTAATGATATATGAAATCGTACGATATCCAAATTTTAATTGATATTAAAAGCCACAACCTCTACAACTTTCATTCGCGACTGTCTTTACAACAAATACAATCCGACCAATTTATCAAACATGTGATTTCTTTATTTCCTATTTAAAACAACCCATATATTTTCTTAATTAATATTTATTATTTTTCACTACCATAGCGGCTACCACCGATAGCAACTTTCCTGACCCCACATATATGTATATTATATTATAAAGCTAACCCGACCACTCTTCGCTATGGCTCAGTCTGATTTTTAGGCTTAACCATGCGTGATTTTGATAATTTGTTTCGACGCTTTGGAATACCCTGTCTATTAATTCTTCTTTTGAATGTACAATGTTGCAGAAATTAGATGGAAATGTGATTTTTCCTGTTGCTGGATTTGTATGTGCAGTGCCGTTACCGACTTCGAGTTGTCTTGAAAATATGGCAGCTGTTGGATCGTTTTGACGTTAAACTTTCATATTCGTTGTTAAATGAATTTTTTTGACTGTGCTCCAGAGAGTTGAATATTTCAAGCAGGTATGCAATTCATCAGCTGGTGTTGAGCTGGAAGCGTTTGCCTGAAGTCACCGGCTAGTAACACTAATGCTCCACCAAATGGAACCTGATTATTTCGCGAGTCTTTCAATCATTGTATGGTCTAATGCTTCCAATGACTTCTTATAAGCCATTGTACACTGTTACAATGATTTTGCACTCCCGAAGAACCTTTCCCATTCCTGATGTTTTAGAAATGTTACATGTTGGGTTTTCTGTGAAGTGCATGTTTAAGTCATGACAGTTTAAGAGCTGAAACAGCTGTTCTACCTCCTTCCATCAACGTAGCAGCAATACCTAAAGAAGAAAGTGCCAGCGCAATATGGTCGTTTGAACGGATTTTAGCTCGGAATTTCCCATTTCCGTGGAAACTTCGGAATAGAGGTACTTGTAAGTAGTTGAGAAATAGGTTCAGAGAGTGAACCACCATCGCAACGCATCTGAGTCTGTCTATTTCTGCCAACCTTGCGAAACGCTCGGAGAAGTTCCAGTTTCCGTGGGAACTTCGGAGTAAAAAATATATATAAACACTCTTATATAGAAATGCAACGTTGTGTATAAATTTCAAGTCAATCCATCGACTACTTTTCGAGTTTTGAGGCTACAAACATAAGATGCTGAATTTTTATATATATAGATATTAATACAAACAAATATAGGCGAGCCAACCTCACTCATCAAGACGACTGAAACCCCGACTTTATCAAGACCTTTAATTTTTCTTCTTCTTTTTACCACTGTGTGTAAAGCTCTGGGTGAGCTGATCCATATAATATTTTGTTTGTAAATAAATAAAAGTATAAACAAATATAAGCTACTACCATTATTGTTTGAGGAGTTCAGCTATTTCCGTAGGCATTCGGCTTTCATCGGTGTCGTTAAACTTTTCACCAAATCACCCTCCCATAAAACGTTTTCAATTTTTATAACTACCAAAATAATAAAAGATTTTTGAACGGAAGTTGTGATCCCCCGTAGACAAGACATTTTATATACGTGCATACATACATACACATGCAATAACATCAGAATATCTCTCTATTTATTCTTCTTTTTTATCGAATTCAGAGAATATCAAAACATTTAATTCTGTTAAAAAACTTCCAACAATTTCTTAAATTTGCCATAATCACAGAAGTAATTTCTCGTTCACCAGATGGAGGAATTAATGAAAAATAAAAACTTGTTTTTATCTTCTTTTTCTTTTCTTTGTAAACTTGTAAGTACACTTTTTCAAACGTTTTGTTTGTACAAAAGGTTAGCCAGAAAGGAATAACAATACTTAACAATAATTACAATATTATAAAGGCTTTTATAAATTAATAATAGAAACTTTAGATAAAGAATAATTTAATATTATTATTTCGTAACATTAATTTAATGTAATAACTGTTGGCCGCGGTTCGTTGTATTGTACAGAATTTAATTATCTTTTATTAAACTATAAAAAATTTACGGCTGTTTCACTTGAAAGATTAATTTAATAAAAGCTTATTTAGTTTATTATTTTATTTTTTTTAACTAAATAATTTAATTACATAATTTATAATAATATTTCATTTATTTTTGGAATTCCTTATTTATTCTTAAAATTTTCTTATTTAATTTAAATCCAAAGTAAAAAATACCAATTCCTCTTCCATAGATATTTTATTTAATTAATTCAAAAATATTCAGAGAGAAGTTTACGTTTCCTTCCATTTAGTATTTTATAATTTTCATATATTTTTATTTTCTCCGATTTCAGTTTTTCTCTTGCTGGTTCAAGAGAAAAATTCTAAGATCTTGTTAAATTTGGGAAATTGAGATTTCACTGGAATTTATATGTTTAAAGTACGTCTAAGTACGGGAAAGAGATGTTTTTATTAGCGAATGTTCTTTTCTCTCCGTCTCTGTCGTAGGAAGATAAAACTTAATATTAAATTAAGGTACCACCAAGAGAATCCTACGGAGAAGATTTGTAAATACAGCCGGAAATCACATTTCTCCTTATGGAATTTTATTTTTTTTTTATTCATTTACTGAGATTTTCTCTGAAACGACTGTGGTTCATTTTCTTTAAAATTTCCTTGCCCCAAATAGTCCTATCAGTTTTTATGAAAATATTTATCCAGAAAAATTGATTTTCAATTGAGTGTTGAAAACTTTTCGTTTTTTTTCGAATTTCAATCCAATGTATGGAACTTTTCGGAATTCTTTTTCGAAAAATTAGTCTTAGTAAAAAAAAACTCCTGTTGCTATAGTATAAGTCTAAACCACTTAGCAATTATCAGAGACATTTTCCGTGGTAGCCTGCTTCATTTTATTGACCGGTTTCGGGCGTTCGCCCATCTTCAGGACAGTGCGTTTTTCAGACAGTGTGACAACACAAACTTGCACAGATCTAAGTTAGTTTACACACTTAGTGAGTTTGTAAACTAAGTGTAAACTAAGTGTGTAAACTAACTTAGCTCTGTGCAAGTCTGTGTTGTCACACTGTCTGAAAAACGCATCCTGAAGATGGGCGAACGCCCGAAACCGGTTGATGACCATAAAATGATGCAGGCTACCACGGAAAATGTCTCTGATGCTTTCCAGCTCTGCAGAACTAACCACCACAACAACACTTAACAATTACTCTTAAAGTAATGTGAGCATATCTCCTTTTAATTAGGTCAGTTTGACCTTACTTTCTTTTTTTAAATTTCATATTTTTTACATAACTACACCAACAATAGTGGTCTTATAGTGATATGAATTACATTTTCTTAATCTTCAACAGTTTTGTGATTGTGTCTCTGATGCTTTCCAGCTCTGCGGAACCAACCACCACAACAACACTTAACAATTACTCTTGTAGTAATGTGAGCATATCTTCCTTTAATTAGGTCGGTTTGACCTTATTTTTTTGACCTAATTTCACAAAATTTTTTACATAACTACACCAACAATAGTGCTCTTAGTGATAAGAATTACATTTTCTTAATCTTCAACAGTTTTGTGATTGTGTTGAAAAATAAACATCTATCTGGCTTTGTAATGTAATAGAATCAATTGCCAACAACTTTGCCACATACAAAAGCTGGACTCAATAAATGTATTAACAATCGTATCACGGCGCATCTCTCCAAGCGCACGTCAACTACGCATTACATCCTCTATCACTATAAGTATTGGCGAATGGGCTTTAACTTTGACAGTCAATCTTTCACCTAGAAAACGGACTCCAGGAGTAAGAGAAATTGAATAAAGCTGACCATCCGAGGGACTTACATTGAGCCACTTGATAAACTTTAAAGATCACTACATCATCTTCTTTCGTGAGAAAGCCACACTAGCTCACCACCCTTAGGACAAGTAACAGTTCTAACTGGACACCTCCACTCTTCAAGCGACCCACGTTTCACCATTCTACATTCATCACGCTACAAGCAATCATCATTCTTCGCTCGGTCAGTCTACGCTCCCTACGCCTCCCTACGCTCTTCGTTCCTTACTCAATAAAGTATACAAATAATTGTGAGTTTAGTACCATTTCCTGCATATTTTCATTCACACCATTCATCCCTCACACCATTCATTCCCTGGCATCATTACGTAATAAACGAGGAAATTTCGTTATATTTACTTTTTCGTGCTTTAGTTCGCCTCATATTAGAGAAAAGTGAGCAGTATGTTGGGCCGACTGATTGTAACTGCATTCTCAAAAAGAAAGCTTTTACCATCTTAAAGAATTTTGCCATATGCAAAGAATGTTTGACTTTAACATTGAATGCCAGAGTAATGAGATTTTTGAAGTTAATAAACATTTTTCTTAAAAATCAGTATATAGTATTTTAATGAAACTAATTAAAGCTTGTAAACATCTTTTTTGTTAAAAACAATACACGTAGATATATATATATATATCTTGATGTAGTAAGTAGTAATTTAAATAACAGTAAAATAACAGCAGAACTGAGGTTGTAGGAATGCTGTAATTTCAAGCAATAAGAAAACAAAATTCCGGGAAGACCGCCGTCCCATCCCAGTGTGGATTAACCGTACTACTGTTAAAATAGAAGAATGTAAAACCTTGGATAGTAAAAGGAGGTTTGTGTGGAAAGATGGAGGCGGGAGATGGAGGTGGTGGTAGTAATAGCAGCGCATCGATAACTTGGTTGTTGTGGCTGGAATTTCTATGTTCGTTGGGGGCACGAGTGATTCCTGATGTTCGGCGTTTCCCCTGTTCTTCTTTCACCACTGTCATCACCCGCCGCCACTGGCGGCAGCGGCCGCCCTATTTACTGTTCAACACCACCCCTTCTGTACTTTACGGCCGTATCACTTTCTCTTTCTCTCTCTCTTTCCGTATCTTCGGAGGCTGCATCTCACAGTGGCTGAAATATATATATATTAAAACACCCCCATGCTATACCATTCCAACCATCCCGTATTGTAGTAGAACCCTGGTTCCCCAATACCATAATACCCCCACCTTCTTCTATCTTTTTATACCACACCAAATCTAACACTGACGATTTCAGTGTGCCTTCTTCTTCCTCTCCAATATTTTCTAACTATCTCACTCTATCTTTCTCCTAGTAATAACACGGCTCATTTGATCCTGATTGGACCGCCGAATTCCAAACGCTTTAAGGCATGTTCAAATTGTACGTTCGCTTACATCTGAAGATTAGGCAATTGGGAACGGAGAAAATAAAGAAGGAAAAGGACAGGAATGCAAGTAGAAGAATGAAAAAGAAGGACACCCAAATCTAAAAGATATAAACCGATATATGTGAAATTTGTTCGGGGAAAAATAAGGAATTTTCCAGGTGATTATATATATATATATATATATGTAGGTATCATCATCCTAATATTTATCTATTTCCAATTTTCCACATTTACAATACATTATTTTTCATCACTGTTCAATTTTCCGGTGATCTAATCAAATCCGGTGATCATTTATCAAATCTTGGTCCTCATATACTTGTTCGATTTTTTTCTCGTTTATAAGTGTAATTATTCGCTCTCCAGTTTGATTTTTGAAATAAGAGTTTACACTGGAAATACTTGCATAATATCTTTGCATTTCCTTAAAAGTAAATCGTGTTTTTTCTCGGATGTAATACCGTTTAACTCAATATTGTTTTTACTTTTCTTACTCCTAGTAAGAGCGAAGTATTTTGATCGTGCCAGCTTTTTGAAATTGAGTTTCACCGGAAATTATATGTTTCGGAGTCCGCTGAATTCGAATAAAATGTTTTTAGTAAAATATCTACTTGTGTGTGTGTTTGTGTGTGTTAACAGAATATCTCAAAAACACAGGAAGCACAAACTTGGTATTTTGTGATGTAGTACCACCGCATCAGACACAAAGATATCGCGCAAAATTCATCAACCGGAAGTCCGGTCTTTCTACAATAGAGTTAGCCTTGACTTTTGTCTGTCACTAACAGTTCCTCCGTTCCAGTCCATTTTCCATCTAACTAATACTTTAAAATATGTTTAAAATTTCTAGTTTTTCCTGCTTCTTGTTTCCCTCACAATCAGATGCTAGAACCAGCTTCTTCTAGTACCACAGTGAGGAAACCTATCAGCTTCCTATTTTTATTGAGACTTATGTACGCCTCAAATCTTTTTCCGGTGATTAATACCCTGAGAGGTCTTAGTCTGCCTCAGGCCTAGGAGGATTCTTTTGAGCAATGCTCTGTCACGACTTCCCCCCTCATTTCTAAGACTGCTTTCTATGTCTACAAAACATTGACTCCCAAAAGAACCACAGCAATTCTTTTAGATTGCCTTGGAATTGGTTTTGGCTATTATCACATTTATAAAGCTCAGAATGGCCATACGCGAGGTTTAATAAATAAAACAAACATTTATTTTTTTAATATAAAAATGTTAATAATATTGAAATAAAAAGCTTTGCACTAAAAACTGGTCCTCTACTTTTGATTAAAAAAAGTAAAACCTTTTTTGAAAGTTAGTAATTTAAAGGTGAAGAAGAAGTTTAAGTTAATAAAAGATATTAAGTGGTTGATAATAAATGGAGCGAAGGAAAATCTGGGAAAATAATCACTCTATTGTCAAAGTATTAAACTAACTTCAACAATAGCATGTTCAAAGTTACTTTGCTCTCTTATTCATTCTGCTGTCGTCGGCTTTATTATTATAATATCTTAAAACATATGTCTTCATTTGCTACATTTATTACAATAGAATTTCGTATTTAAATGGACTACACTTTATTTATATCGTTCTCTCATTTATATTCTCGATAGATACATAAATTTTTGTAATATGGAACAATAAAAGATAAGCTGTAATAAGGTACGGTTTAAGATAAAATTAATATAAATAATTTCCTCCTATCACCAGTTTTTTTAACAACTTCATCTGTTCAAATTATTTTAACTTAAAATTGGTTATAACCTAAAAAATCTATTAAGTTTCCGTTAATCATTTCAAAAAAATAATGTCTACTATGTTCGTATGATCGTTCGTATTTTCTTTTTTTCGTTTTCTTTGGGTGATTGTGGAATGAACCTTGTTTAAACAGCCAAGAATTATTTTTTTATTTTTCACATGTACTTATTACAGAGTTTATTTTATTTTTTTTCCTTACGTTTCAGCACTGAGCGTGCTATCTTCAGAGGAAATTATTTTGTATTATGGTGAAAATATCTTTTTATTAAATTTTGTCTTCTTCTTTCGAAGTCCTTTCTAGGCTCCAATGGTTCGGCCATGTTGCTTCAATTGTTTCTTGGTTTTATAGGCTGTATTTTGTATTTTCTTTTTTTCTTTTCAAAACAATTAAAGCAACATGGCCGAACCATTGGAGCCTAGAAAGGACTTCGAAAGAAGAAGAAAAAATTAAAAAAAAAGATATTTTCACCATAATACAAAATAATTTCCTCTGAAGTTAGCACGCTCAGTGCTGAAACGTAAGGAAAAAAAAATAAAATAAACTCTGTAATAAGTACATGTGAAAAATAAAAAAATAATTCTTGGCTGTTTAAACAAGGTTCATTCCACAATCACCCAAAGAAAACGAAAAAAAGAAAATACAAAATACAGCCTATAAAACCAAAAAACAATAATTTTAAGAGTTAAATAACAAATAATTTAAAATGATTATAATAAATAAACTAATATGCACAACTATGAAAATAATTATATGTTTAAACCTTGTATAGGGACGGCTCGGAACTCAAGTATAACTGCTGCTGTAAAATGATACTGATATAATGATGTGGCTACTCGTATAGTGATGAATGATATAATGATCCCCTCTTCCAGTGGGACGAAGTTTACATTAGTCTTACTCACACTGTCAAGCGTGTATGTAAGTTCTCACACTAAGACATCTCTAGTAGCGTGCGACCTTGTGCGACCTTGGTTAGGTCGGCGACCAGTGATTCAGGTCAGTGGCCAGATTTGGTCGCTCATCGGCGACTTTCAAAGACCAGGTGGCCTCTGTTCAATAGACAGGGCTTTATCGGTGCTTGTCTTTGATACCTTTGTATTGAAAAGGCAGCCGGATGCTGTGGGGCCACTAGTTATAAATTATTCTTTCCTTTTGTTATATTTTGTGAAGGCTTTGACATTGCCATGTCATTACACCTAACACTGATTTTTAATTAAGATACAAGCAATAATAAATTTAACGCCAGCTTCTAAATTCTCTCTTGCAAATCACATTTATATAATAATGTTTAAATATCAAATTTGGTCCAATTGTTTTCGATATTTCCATATGACATTGTTACAGTTAAACAGATATCCAAATAGTACGTTATTAAAAAAACAAAAAAACAACGGACCACTCAAGAGAAAACTTCAATTTTTTCAATTTTATGTTGAATTAAATGAAAACTGTTTTTCCTTTTTTTTTTTTTTTTTTTTTTTTTTTTTTTTTT